>SCLH01001963.1:79561-115533 GCA_004367855.1 Oikopleura vanhoeffeni | reverse complement strand
ACTTTATTTATTTTTGTGTACTTAATGTTAATTAAGTCGCCCCAGAGGGCGGATTTAATTATCATTAAGTACACAAAAAATAAATAAAGGATCATTAAGGTAATTATTTGCTTTTGCGGCATATCTATAGTGACGGCCTGAAAGTGTACACCAATAATTAAACGAACATTTATGAACGCTGAAAATGTAAAGGAGGGAGTGCTAATCAAGCCAAAACGGCCAGTGCCCATGTTCTGAAAAGCTTGGAAAAGGCATAATTTCAATTGAATAAAAATAGAAAATTTTTGATAACGCTAAAAAAAAAATTATTTCTATTTTAATTACGAAAAAAAATACTTTTTTCCATTAAATAGTGAAAAAATATATTTTAAGTCCAAAAATACTTAATGGAGATTAAGCCTTGATTTAAGTTTTAAAGATCATTAAGTTTCTCAAAAAAAAAACGTACATAATGTGTGCAAAAGTACAATAATACTTTATGAACTTAAATTCTGATTGTACTTAATGTTAATTAATTCCGCCCTAGGGCGGAATTAATTATCATTAAGTACTCAATCAAATTTAGATCATAAAGTTTATTGGCTTTTTGCCCTATTATTACTGACGGCCTGAAAGTGTACCACAATAAGGAATCGAACAATAATGAAGGTGGAACATTTCTAGGAGAGAGCGGCTGGGTTTAAGGGGTTATGTAAGTAATTGTGGAATTTACAAGGCTTCGTACAGCTGAACCAATAAAGATAAGACCATTACGAAACATAGATTGGAAAGATCTATCCTTGAATAACAAATTTATTTAACACTCTGGTACAACTTTAGCCAACCATCAACCGCGGTTAAAGACGAGTAGTTGTATTTTAAAAACAAAGTTTTAGAGCTTATATATCCCCTTATACCCCATAGTTCGATCCTTGTTCCCTACGCTTGACTGAACAATTTTTATAACCCTAGATTACTTGAAGTGATTTGCGCAATTCTTATTTTTGTGTCTGGATAACGTGGGTCTCGGAATTTCGCGCCCCCCCCCTCTTGAGACAAAAATAATACAGGAAACCTCGTCTCTATATTTGATACCTCAAAACATATTTGCGTTGAAAAACAGGCAGGGAGTTTAAGTTGAAAAGAATCTGATCAAGATTAGACAAAAATCACTATTAGAGGGACTAACTCAACATATAAGATACTAAAATATATTGAACATAACTCAAAGTGCCAGAACTCGAAATAAGAAAGATATCAAAATTTAAAAAGTGCATAAACACATGTGAAATTAGCTGAAGTGATGTGGTACTTTTGTAAAATATAAATTTCAGTTTGAATGTCATTTAGCCGCTGCATGAAATTTTGGGCTTTTTTGGACTTTCACATACAAAAATATAAATCAATTAAAAAACAAAAAGAATATAAAATCAAATCTTAAACAAATAAGGCATTTAATATGAGATAAGAAAAAAAAAACGTGCGAAATTTACCTCGAAGCTGAAAAGAAAAAGTGCAATAATAGATGAAAATTCCACTTAGATTTCTGAACTACCTCATATAAACTTCAAATGAATTTAATATCGCTCTGTCTAAACATAATTTATATGTTTCTACAAAAATCCTCTCAGTAAAATGTCTCTTAAATTTGTGTGAAATATAATTTGTTGTGAAATATTATATCTTAACATGCTAGGCGTCATTTGTAATCAGTTTTTCGCAAGTTGATTTCTAGAAATGCTCTACTTTTAAACGCGAAGGCCATACGTTATGCAATTAAGACTTAGAAATTCGTTACGATTCTTTTAAGGGGTCTTCCGCATGATATATTGCGTACTTTGAAAATAAAATATTATAGTACCACAATAACACAGTAATTTGAAAAAGTACTCACAATTACGTCAAAAAAAATTCCAGGTCATATTCAAACGTTTCTTAAGACTTTTTCCTACTGACATGAAAGTCTGATAAATCACGTGCACGATATCCAATACAGGTTTAGAATATATGCTCATAATACTAAAAATCCTTATTTCTTGAAAAAGATGAGATCACGTTAATTAATTACCGCAAAATAATTTTTTTTCCATTAAATTTTTTTCCATTTCTGTACAAAAAAAAATACCTTTTTTCCATTAAATGTTAAAAAAAAATTTTTTAAAGTTCCAAAAATACCTAAATGGAGATAAAGCAAAACTGAGTGATTAAATATCATAAGCTCTCAAAATTGGCACTTAAGATGTTAAAGCCGTAATGATTTACATCCATAAGTAGTTAGTATATAAATGATGTTTTAAGTCAAAAATGATAACTCCTCATAGTTACTGTATAATGTTATGCCAAAGAAAAAAAAACTCTTAATGCTTGTATTCATTGTGTGTACTTAATTATTATTAAGTACACACAAAATGATATAAGGTCATTAAGAGTTTGTTGCTTTTGCGCATATATTACTGAGTGGGCCGAAAGTGTACACGATTGAAGAACAAATTATAAATAAGAGACAAGCGGTTAAAGTGGATGTGATCGATGTAAAAGAGCGTAGGCTAATATAAACTGAAGGTCTGAAAGATGTAGACAACGTGTGCATCGTCGCTAGAGGACATCTACGCCACGAACTGGGAAACGTTATTGCTTTGAAGAGGCATGTTTGGTTTTTAAAACGCTCTTGAGACATATACGCCATTTGGAAATTTTGGAACGCTCTTGGACATATACGCCATTTAGAAATTTGGGAAGCGCTCTTGGGAGATTTATTCCATTTCGAATTTGAGGAACGCTTTTGCGACATCTACGCTATTTTGAAATTTCAGGAACGCTCTTTGGACATCTACGCCATTCATATCTGAGTACTACATGAAGGTTAATCATTTTTATTTAAACATCATTAAGTATTATAAACTTTTTTAGTATTACTTAAGTGGGCGCATAACTACCTAAGGTAGTTATGCACATTATCTTTTTTGTCATGTCCAATTGAGATCGGACTATAATAAGGCTATAATGGGACAAATTTGCAGACAAGAAGGTATGAGTTATGAAGAATAACTAGACGGTTTGCCGAACTAATTTTATAAAATTTTGATTTTTAATAACGATATTACACATAATGTGGGAGATGTTGAAATAATATTTGCTTATGTTTTGAAATACATAAATGTGGCATAATGTTCGAAATTTCAATTTCCGCATACTCTGGTAATTACTCAGTAAGAAAATAATTAATCCTAATTTTCATTATGTGTTTTTTTTTCAAAAATCAAATTCAGCTATTTCAGTATTTAATAATTTAATTATACGGTTTTTTCAAATTATATTTATTTTATGTTTCTTAAAAAGTGCGCATATATATTATATATTAACAGCCATTCCAGTGTACACAATATCATACAAAGTTACTTTTTAAATCGAATTATTAGCCCACCATCAACCTTCAGTTTGATTTTTCACATTCTTGAGAGAAGCCATCACATTTCCAGTACATTTTCAACTTTGCCGTATAAGTTTGGAAGGAGAGGACATGATCATGGTACTTAGTGCAGAAAGGTTAGCGCTGCGCACTTTGGCTTCGGATATCCGGGTTCGATTCCCAGCTAGGGCAGTTCTTTTTTAATGCACAAATAGCACAGGAAATCTTGTTGTACTGTATTTTCAGAAGTAATGTTTCATCAGAATAATTATCTAGTAACATCTTGACCAAAAGATTAGTTTATTGATAATTGAGGAAGAAATAATAAGTATATTAATTTTATTAGTATTTTCGATCTAATTCAGACATAATCTAAATCCCTCGAGATCAGAAAATAAGCAGTTACTCCCACCGCTTAGGCTGTGCTGTTTCAAACAACAAGAAAACCAAAAATATTATGAGGAAGTTCTCTTTGGAAGTATATAAGGACAAATAGAGGTGGCTTGATCTCTCCCCGGAAGGAATTAGGGAATACGATAATTTTTCAGAGGCGCCTATTATGAAAGCGAAAAAAATAGTGAAAATTAATTTTTTCCTTAAATCTAAAGTAATGTTCATTCTGCGAAAAACGTTTAAAATTTTCTCAACTCTTATTAACACTACTACTATATATAAGGAAAAATCCTCACTCAAAAAGATAAATTTTCACTGTGTCACTCTCTTAAACGACTACAGATTTTATCAAAGACGACATAACTCAACATTGAAACCTTCAGACCTATGGATGCGAGGTGATTAGTGCGCGAACAAAGGCCAAATATTCTTATGGTCCCAACAATGAAACCACCACCGTATATAAAAAAATTTCCTTGATATGAAGTTTTTTCCAATGTAAAAATGGTTAAACACAAATCCCGTCAAAAAGTTAAGAGCCACAAAACAACCTCTGTTTAGAGATATAAAATTGACCTTCAATTGTCGTTTTGATATTAAAAAATGTCTCTGCCGACCTCATTTACAAAAATTGACTCCTTAGTAATATCACCCACCGACCATCTTTATTCCAATCTATAACAATTCTCAACAACTAGCAACATAAAAATTTCCTAAAAATTAACAGTAGCGAAATGGCAACCTTATCGAGTGTACTGCCGATCATTAAGCATTATTCTACTTTTGCAATCATTAAACCGGTATTTCACTATAATTTGAACATTTTTATTGGTATTTATGACCCGTCGAAAACGATGCATGACATCGAAATTATCGGAAATGTCTACAGTAGAGTTCGTTTAGTAGGACGTGTTATTGCCAAAAATACATTGCTCACAATGTGTTTCTATTTGAAATGTTTTCTTTTGTTGTCAGTCTGCATTCCGCACTAGTTGCTTAATTATTGTTCTGCTCTACGAATTCCAAATATTTTCTAAACAGACGTAATCACAATTCTGAAACTCCTAATAAAAAATTGAAACGTGTAATTCTTTTGATTATGAAATTCTGTCGACGATCAATTTTTATCTTATTGAAAAATTTAACACACGATAAAAGCCTAAAAATTATAAAAAAATTACGAGAACAGTTATAAACAAAAAAAATTCGAAACTAGTCAGTTTTAAACAATAATTAAATATGATTAATTATAAACATATTTATTAATCCTAAATTAATGAAAATGTACTTAAAAATTAACTTTAAGTTGAATCAAGACCACATATATATGTTGAGGTCCCAATCCTCCAAAAGTTTTCTGAAGTTTCAATAATGAGAATATTTTTATTTTCAAACCAAAAACTACATTTGGAAAATTTTTGAGAAACTACAGGGCCCTATATAATATAATATAATATAGGCTAAATTTGGCAATCATCTGAGAGCCCAATTGCCAAATTATTTCGATCGAACTTTCTGCGACTAAAATTATTTTGTTCTCATTCTGAAGATGATTTAATAAAAATTGAAAACGTTAAAAAAAATACAATTTTATATTGAAATTTCATAATAACGAATGTCTCAACACAAACGAAAAATATAGGCTTTATTAGTAATATAATATTACCGACCCTCAGAGTACATTTGAGCATAAGCATTTGATTGGTTTTATCTGACCAATGAAATCGGCCTATTCCTCAATCCAGGGATGATTGGGTGCTAATATCTTGCGTTGTTTGTATCATTCAAATATTGCTGCTCTGTACTCTGAGAGTCGGTAACCCATATCGCTGAATTTGCCAATATCGCCGCAATTTCACGATTTTTAGCTAAATTCCTGCCAGTGCCCAGATCGCCGAAAGAGCCAATATCTCCGAAATTGCGTAAGCGTTTGAGGTTTTGATTACAAATTACTTTGACTTCGTCATGACGTCATGAATGAATGAGATCAAATTTCATTTCTCAAATCGAATTTTTAAATTTTCATCTGATTGCCTGTAATAGAGGTCGTAATTCTACCTATTTTGGTATCTTATTTCATTTATACCTAGTGTAAAACTCCTCATAAAATTAAAAAAATTCTCAAATTATGACGTCATTTCGAAAGCCTCGAGAAAAAAACTTTCAGCGGTATTGGGCCACCCCCTGTATGAGATTAATAGTATCAGTGCTAAACTAAAAACTTACTGGTGATATATTTTAGAAAGTGTGTAACTATTCATAATGATGTTATGTAAAAATTAACAGTCTACTGGATTTGAAATGAACTTATAAGAAAGTCACTGGTTCAAAAAGTTCATACCAAAGCAGAAAATTTAAGCACGGTTAACCACGGTTTAACCACCCTTGACCACATAATCTTGTATTGTCGAAAGTCATCCAGAAAATTCCTTGGCCGTGAGTGGATCCCACCCGGTTATGGTGGTTTGTTTGGAGATGATTTTCGGAAAGGTTTATGAATTTCAAAATTTTCGAAAACGTGGAATAATTTACAAAAATTCCGCTGTTCATGTACACCGCTTTGTCATGTGAGCCACCACCGCGGAGTTAATTTAGATCAATTTTACGATATTCATATTATAATTTAAATTAGGATCATTTTCACGTAATAAATTATCACTTATAATTGACCTTGGGTTTAATTTAACCTTGATTTTCCACAAATAGAACCACTTCGTGGTTACAGACATTATGCAGCAGACTATAAATGAAAATGATATTTGAAACTTTTTTGTTAAAAATGTCTGAAATGATATTTCAGCTTACTACAATACACTCCGTGAGCTCCGTTTTTTGATGCAAAAGGTGCGTCATCAAAGTGAGACGGGGGAATAACGTGAAAAGGAGCAGCCAATAACAGGTGCGAAAGTTTTCCTGCAATACCCCGGAAAATCTTTTATTAAATTAATTTGGTTTGAGCAGCACATGATTCATGAGAGAACATTTTTTTACTATCCGGGATAGTCTATCCCCTACAATTTTATTGGTAAAATCAGTCTTTTTACGATTTGTTTTATTATTTGTAAAAAATCTTGCTTTAATTTTGAAGTATATCCCCTATTCACACTTTTGTAAATATCCCGGCCCTGATTAGGAAACGTAGTGTGTTTTCAAGTAGTAGGGCCGGAATATTTACAACAGTGTGAATAGGGGATATCATTATGATATCCCGGATATGGGTTAGACCTCAGCTTCGTCAGTGATTTCTCGTTGATTATTTCATTCACAAGGTCAATTGACGCCATTTTTATTGAATCAAAAAAATTTCTAGTCAATAAAATTCTAGTTTTCTAACCTGATACAAATGTATAAAATTAGAACTGAAAGTTCAGTTTTAATGCAATTTTGCTTGCTTTTCCTAACCAGCGACAAGGTTCATTTTCTGGTCTTAGAAATTGCCAAAATAATTAATGTTTGAGGTCAAAATTGAGAATATCACCTAGAATAAGTGCCTGTTTCAGAACTGCCAAAGAATATTATTCACAAAATTACCCGAATTCTCAAAATTAAAATCTAGTTCAACCAACTTTCAAAGGCTGATGAAATTGTCTCCATTCAAGAGCCCTAAAGAGTCCTTAGTAAGGACGTTGAATTTCGATAAGGTTAGAGTTAATATAATCATAAACCCCAGCTAACTTTCATTTTTCGATGTACTTCGATGTATTTCGTAAATGCCATCCACGGACATTTCATAAACATAAAAGATTTTCATGGACAATAGTAAATACAGTATAGAATATTTTATGAAAAATAAAATTTATCAATAACGATTTGAAATAAGAAATTTTTAAAGTCAAAATTGGATACCGATTCATTTCCCATCTTGTAGGGATTTTTTTGTGGTCATTTTACTAAGACCTAGAATTTTTTATGGTTTGCGCTTTAGAAAAAAATAATAATTTCAAGGTGGGAAAACTGACATTCTAGTCCTCGGGTTTTCATGGTAGTTAGAATAGCGGTAAAAAATAAAATAAATTGACTCGAAAGTGAAGGGTTGTCTCAAGGAGGCTGGTAAAAATTAACAGCTAAAGTACAGTTTCCGGTACCGGAAGTGATATTTCAATTAATTGAATGAATCAAAAGATGCACAACTATTGATTTTCTGAAGCAGTATTATAAACAAGGGGTCAAGGGTGACCGCAAGTTGACGCTAGAGGGGAATTCATATAATGCGAAAATATCACTTACGGCTTCTACTCGAAATATAAATCAAAGTATCTATCATAGTATAGTTCAAATCATCAGGGGGTGGTCGAGGCAATTTAGAACTTTTTCAATAAGCGCTCCCTCATAAATGAAGAATAAGATAAACTTCATTCAACCATAAATCGAGAGAAAAAGTTTAAATTCATAATTGACTTGAAAATTATTTTTTGCTGACCTGAATGACGTCTACGACTTCTAGTAAAGCGAAAAATGAAACCTTAAAAATTTTTCACAGTCTTCGTTTATGAGCCAATTTTTATGATTTTTCTTGAATAATCTTATTCTTTGAATATAAATCGATCTTCGTGATCCGAATTTTGAATTTTTGCTATGGGCGCTTATTGAAAAAGGTCTTAATTGCCTCGACCACCCCCTGATGATTTGAACTATACTATGATAGATCGCAAAAATCGAATTTTTAGGCTTTTTTATTTTGGTTCTAGCACTACATGTGGTCAAAATTCACCTATGGTTTATAATAACGTCTCCAGAAAACCGATAAATGCGCATCTTTGTGCCGTACTAAATCATGAAAATATCACTTCGACAAAGTACGTTTTTTGCGATTTAGCGCCACCGAGGAAAAAATCCAAAATTCAGATCCCAAAGATCGATTTATATTTGAAAAATATGATCATTTGATAAAAATCATAAAAATTAATTTATAGACGAAGGCTGTGAAAACTTTTTGATATATCATTTTTTCGATTTTCTAGAGGGCGTTGACGTCATTCAGGTCAGCAACAAAAAAAAATCTTAAGTCATTTATTAATTGTAACCTTTTTTCTGAATTCTATGGTAAAATAAAGTGTTTCCTATTCTTTGTTTACTAGGGAGCGCCGATTCAAAAAGGTACAAATTGCCTTTACCACCCGTTCAACGGGTTAATTTGGACCAGCCGGTACACCCTATAACGTTGAAAAAACCCACCTTAAAAAATGTGAACTGATAAACGCATGTTTAATAAGGAGGATAATTGGCTAAATTAAAATGTTTAGTAGAAAGAAGTTAGTGAATAGTGTGTCCATAGTTTTCAAATATCAATATAAAATATTCAATAAATGATATCTTTTTAGTAACAAAATTGATGTTATGAATTTCGTACGCGTGGAAAATGTCTATTATAGTGATTCTGTCGCAATTTTTTTAATCAAATCGATAAGTGACAAGTTGGCATAGGGCGTAAGTTGGCATCATCTTTGGTACAGATTATTGCATCAAGAGTGACAGATAAAGAGGACCCGGCGTACACGATAGATAAAAAACACAAATGATTAAATTATTAACTAGATTTAGCACCATGTTTTAGCACAAGAAATTTGAATCTCTACCCCACAGGGTATAAGCTACTAAGGCCTTATTCAAATTAAGCATGATTCGAGGAGATATATGGATAGGTTTGTCCTACTCAGAATAATGCGCTTATATTTTAAGAAATGATATGGATCTCCGCTCCATAGGCGGCTTCAAATGATGCTAAATGCGCAAATATGATTAGCTGAGCCTTAGCCGCTGAGTTGAACTCTCTTTTGGTATAGCGAATTAATCGACTATTCCCCCAAATTTAGCACCATTTGAAGCAGGCTTCCCGACTTCATTTTGGGTGATGATTTATATAGCCTGAATTCAGGTATAACTTGGTGATTGGCTAAATCGTTTTAGCCAAATTACGTAACATTTGAATTTAGCCTCACAACTCGTTAGTTACGAGCCTATATCCCTTTAACACATTAATGTTAATCTAGAAGTGTGCGGGTTGAGGAGCCAATCCTAACACTCCTGGGGCCACTCTTGGTCCACTCCTCAACCCGCACATTCCTAGATTAACATTAATGTCTTAAAGGGATATAGACCATATCATATGGTTATACCCCGCGAGGCGCACCTCAAAATCTTAATAAAATTGATTTTGATCTGAATCCGTTCAACTTCAATATTTTTGGAAATAATAAGTTGAAAAGAGTTTTATTTAACGACAAAGAAAAATAAGGAAATTAATGTATAATTAACTACAGAAAACGATGTTGATTAAGTAGTAATAACGTGCGTCGTGAACCTGTCACCAAAACGCGGTATTTCACTTTGATTTTAAAGGTCAAATGTGAGAATGAAATTTCATATTTTTGATGCAACTTGAAAAGGTCAAACAAGTTTAAAAATTTAGGTTTCAAATGTATTTTTTTGCAACTCGAAATCTATTAATTGAAATGTCATGCTAGTAAACAATTGGTTAAATTTCGATCATTTATTTATTTCAAATATAAATTGCAGACAATTTTATACACCGGAAGTAAGAGGATCAAAAATATCATCATGAACAATCCGGTTTCGTCGACGAACGTGATATTGAATTATTTTCTTCGTGAAGTAAATCGACTGTATAAGAATAGCACCTGTCAGAAATTTCAGTATAAAACAGACTTATAAAATGAAAGTTATATTGTAGACAGAGATATTCATTTGTGTTACTGTGTTGTTCATAATAAAATAAATATCAGACATACTTTCATTGCACATTCCAGGTGTCTCCCCACACAAATTTGTTTCCATGATAACATTTCGAATTTCAGAACAGGAAATATTCATATCATCTTGAAATTGAACTTCAGTGAGTGAATTATCGCCAAAAAAAACAAGCAAATACATTAACAAGCAAAATTACTAAAAACTTTCTCATTTTAAAGTTATGTTTTACAATACTCTTTAACCTATCTTTTAAAGTTTTCTTCAAAATTTTGACTTTACCTAAGGGTATTTATTTATGTCATCAAAACTGTGTTTGAAAATATTCAGTCTTAAAATGACGCGGGCTCTGAAAGGTACTATTTTAAAAGATAACCGTTTTTGTTTTCCTTTCCGAATGATATTAGCTGGTAGTAGCGAATCTGGAAAAACACGTTTTGCTGAGGAGTTACTAAAAAGAAATGATATTTATGTTGAAAATCCATCTTCTGTGGTTTATTTCTATCCATGTTATCTGAATGAGCCCCCAGTAGATTGGCACAATAGTTTAAATATTCCAGTTTCTTATCACATTGGTTTACCATCAAAAAAAAATTTAATCAAATTACCAAGTAAAGCTTGTGTTGTTTTGGACGACAGTTACAATGAAGCAATCAAATCTTCAACTATTGATCATCTTTTTCGAGTTATTTCCGGAAAGAAAAAAATTTGTGTAATTATTATGACTAAAAATAATTTTTCTAAGGGTAAATATGGTCGAGAAATAAGAAATTCCTGCAATTTTTCTGTCTTGTTCCGCAATTGTTGCGATCAATCAATAAATGAAAATGTTGCTAGAATGGCTGGTTTAAGTAAAGCGTTCCAAAGAGCATCAATGGAGTCGGAGGGTGTCATGTATCCTTATTATTTTCTGGACCAATCACAGCAAGGCCAATTATCTCCTTTTTGTCTCCAGCACTTAGAAATTTTGTCGACCGAATAAATATTGCTCCTATTCTCTATATTTACGATGAATTTACGGTACTGTACAAAACTTTACCACTAGGCGAGCAACAAATCCGTCTTGAACATATGCGCGGTGGAAATACACCATCTGATGTTTTTATTGAATTAGTTGAATCGACAGCATTTTCAGGCGCAACATCTTTTTCTCCAGTCAGATGTCAAAATTTCGGTGTGAATGAAATCAATCTGACATTCAATGGCAATTCATGTCATGGTTACCCAATGAAAATTCAAAACGATTTTCCGCTATGGCCATATATTAAATTTCAAGATGTTTTGGGCTCAACTTGCAATACAACTATAAGTAACCAGATAAAAATTGATGAGTTTACGAACAAAATTTTATTTGCACATAAGTTTGAAGGCGAAGAATCATCGCAGGGGTGGATAGGGGTGACTTTATCGCTTGACAAACCATTCAGTACGAGCAAGACCCTAGGTAAAATATTTTCAATATTTAATTAAAATTAACTTCACAATTTAGTAATGTGGACAGTACACAACGAATAAGTTCAGTATCTTCTGCTTAGGGATAAAAAATTATATTATTTGTTAACATATAATTTTTTCATATAGCATGCTCTTCCTAGATGGCTATCTAAGTAAACACTTCGAAACTATTTTTATCCCTTAATCTTCTTCATACTCATCGTAGAAAACATTAACAAAATTGTCAAGTTTACAAACTTTATCTTTTTCTAGCTTATCGATTTCTGATAGCGAGTCCGCTAAATAAATAAGGTGAGGTTGTGAAAAAACAATTTATTTTAAAAACACCCAAATAATTAAAAAAAAACATTATTCATATCACCCAAATAAAATTTTAAGTTACTTATAAGTTCGTAAATGCTAGCGGCTTGTTCCATTGTTATATACTCTTTTTTATCATTGATATATTTTTTGATTTTTTCACATTTCATCTCAACTTTTGCCTCATATTCGGAAGATAACTTTTTCCAAATAGTAAGTTCCGTTTTCAAAAAATCGATACAATAAGGTTCTTGGCGAGTTGTGAAATTTTTTTCGGTTTTGGCATTCTTTGAAATAAATTATTAAATTAAAATAAACTAAGCTTTTGTTATATGTCCATATCAGTAAGTGTGACAGAGTTATTTGGCATGTTTGCAATACGCTGGAAGTAACTGGAAAATTGGTTGGTATATTTTTCGATGTAGCTTTCTTAAAAAAGTATAATTAATTCAAAATATATATTTCCCAAATAGAAATTCACCTAAATCGTTCAAAATCGTTTTCTTTTCCATATACGATAAGTAGAAAATATGATCCATTAATTCATCTGTGAGATGATCTTCGTTTTGACGTATTATGAGCTGTGAAATTTTCAGTGTTTCAAGTAGTGAATTTAATTCATCGTTTATATGAGCCATGTCACAATATTCGAATGCACTCTCAGCATTCGAGATTTCATTTTTCATCACTTCCGCCATGGTCTTGAGACCAAAAATTGACTGAGAAAGCATAGATGGATAGTTTTTGATTGCATAATCTGAATATTCAATAACATGAAGTGATCATTTAAATAGAAAAATTGTATGAATATTTTTATAAATTTAAATGTTTATCAAACTTTTATAAAATAAAAAATATTTTGAGTTTATAAAATAAAAATATGATCTCTGAACTATAATACCGAACCGCTGTGAAACGCGACAAAATTCTTCGTCATTAGGTAGCCCAGATCTTGAAATCCAAAATGATCGACTAATTCCCTTAGCCTGAGTTTTTATGAACAATCTAGTAACTTCTGCACCTTTTGCAAAGTCTCGTTTTAACGCGGACCAAAATTCCATTCTTAAGTAAAAAAAATCAAAATTTTTACGCCCTAATTTTAATACGAAATGATGAAATAATTTGGAGCCTAAGTAATTTAAAAGTAACGGCAGATTGATCATTCGATCATGCCAATTATTTTGAAAGTTGTTTTTTGATTCCTTTCTGTATTTCTTAAGTGGTCTTTGGGTTGGGTTAGTTTGAGGTGACAATTTTCACCGCCTCTTTTTTGTTGAAACTGTTGACCAATACCTTAATGGTAGAACTTTAATACAGATTTTTTATATTTCGTATAATACAATAACTTATATATTTTTCGACCAAAAGGACATTTATTTTGACGTTTCGGCTTAACAGCCATATTCGTGTGTTGAACAGGAAAAAGTAAAACGAAAGCTAGATTTGCGAAAAGCAATTGTGAGAGAATACCGTATATCGATAAAGACAAATTGTGTTTTCGCGCCTGCCTAATTACTGTCGAGCAACTAACAAATCGGTTTTGTTGCTCATTCCTATTTGCGTATTTTTAAGGAATCACCAAATAAATTATGAAAACACAAAACTCTCATTAGTCTCTTAGTAAAGTCGAGAACGCCGCAATAGCATTTCAGTCAGTCTAAACAATTTGGTACCAGAAGTTAAGGCTTTCTAGTGATTATTTCGATAAAAAAAATAATTTTAATTTTTTAAAAAAAACAGAGAAAAAAAAAAAGAAAATATAAAATATTTTTCAATTTTTTTGCCAAAAATATATTTTACTTTTACATTTCGCTTGAAAGGTGATGCTAATCACGTCAAGGCCACGCCCAAATTCACTCTTTGAAAATTGTCTCAATTTCTGACTCGTTCAGACCGAAAATCAGAAAAAATTATTATTTAAGCTTGAAACAAAAAGTTGTTTCAGGCTGGCTCTAATCTTGAATATAAATTTTATATAAAATTTTAAAAATAAGAATATTTATTTGTCACCATAAACAAAATTCTAAAAAAAATGAGTGTGTTACAAGAACACATGGAGTTAATAATTTTTTAAAAGA
The DNA here is from genome assembly GCA_004367855.1 of Oikopleura vanhoeffeni. Classification (NCBI taxonomy): domain Eukaryota; kingdom Metazoa; phylum Chordata; class Appendicularia; order Copelata; family Oikopleuridae; genus Oikopleura; species Oikopleura vanhoeffeni. The sequence continues at coordinate 101,211 of SCLH01001963.1, read as the reverse complement.
ATGTCGTGACGAAACGACCGATAAGATCTTAAAATTTATTTGAAGAAAATATATAATCAGCAATTAATAATTTTATGGATTTTTTATCCTCTAGGAAATTAACTCAGCCAAAATTTAATAAAAAAATTAACCAAATGAATGTTCAATTTGAACCTGAACTTTATTTTGCCGAAAAAACGGAATCTTTTTTCCAAAAATGAAATAAAATCGGACAACGCAAAAAATTGCGACTCGAGGCTTCAAAAAATGAAAGGACAACGCCGAAAATTTCGAGCAAAACGAGCACAAAAGTGAATTTTAAAATGAAACACAATTTTTTTTTTAAATGGACCAGTTTTAAAAATTAAATATATTAAAAATTTCACCCAACTATCCTGTCGATTTTTATTCAAAAAATGGGTTTTTCACTGAGAACTCATTAAATCTTAAAATGTTCGATTTGACAAATTATGTCTCGAACTCCAAACTCCTATCCTCGAATCTGGGGGGAAGATGGTTTAGATCAATATGACCTTAGAATCTCGAATTCCAAAATTTAAATAAATACTTATTAAATAGGTCGGTTTAACTTTCATAGCCAATTTTAGTAGGTTGAGCCGTCGTTGAAAATAGTGGAACACAAGAGAAAGAATCGACGCCTGAAGCAATACAATTTGGTCTGGTGGAGCTGTAGAGAATACCGTATATCGATAAAGACAAATTGGTGTTTTCGCGCCTGCTAATTACTGTCGAGCAACTAACCAAATCGGTTTTGTTGCTCATTCCTATTTTGCGTATTTAAGGAATCACCAAATAAATTATGAAAACACAAAACCTCTCGAATAGTCTCTTAGTAAAGTCGAGAACCCGCAAATAGCATTTCAGTCAGTCTAACACAATTGCGAAAAACAGATTTTTGAAACATGTGTTTTGTTAAAAAAATGGTGCGTAATCGAGCCTCAGATAATTGCCTTATTTAAAGCCCGATAACGATAAATGTTAAGGTTTTGTATATATAATATAATATATAATATTTTATGTCTCAAAAACCGAATAAATACATAACTGTGGCATATCTACAAACCAGCCAAAGTCACAAAACGATCATTCAACGATATAGCATAAATTGTCAGCATCATACCACTTGAAAAAATTTATTTAGTTTTTATCTCACCCCATCAAATTTTGACAAAGACATAGTCATTCTTTTCATGTTAAAATACGTGATTTTCATTCTATCTAAAATTATGATTAAGTCAACAAAATCCTGCATTATATAGGACTTTATTATTCACAGTAATTTTCCAATGAGCAGTTTTGACATTTCTCGTTTCATAAAAAATAGAAAGTTCAAAATCTGTCAAAATCTCGCGATATTTCAATGGCGATGGACCGTGACAAATTAATTGGAAAAACTATTTCAAAGAATCTTACAAAACAATATGTATTTCGGAAGTAAAATCACAATTTTTTTTTTGTATATTTGAATGTTTAGGATATGTTATCTTCTATTTTGTAAAATTATTTTTGTTTCTAACAAAAGTCTAACAAACATTCCGCAATTTTTTAATCACGCTCAGAAAAAGCGAATTTAAATAAATATTTCCTCTGAAAAACGTGACAAAAAACTCATTATTTCAAAAATATCGACGCATAGGATTAAAATTTAGTTCAAGTGTGAAAAAATTTTGTCTTATTATTTCTGATTTTAGATTGTATCGTTAAGCGGTTTAATTTAGAACTTGTGATCGCAAGCGGTGATATTTTTTTGTTATGTGAACGTTTTTTTAAGTTGCCGCCACCCGACGATTTCCACGCCAACTCGGTTTTGGACTTAATCTGAATAACGAGTTAAACATTGAAATGATTCACTCAACCATAGATAGTCAACCGTCACTACGACTACAAATTTGAGGCCCAAAGGTGAAGTTTTTCTGACAATTTTAGATTAAAACTTTAAATTTGATTGTAGAACTAGCATCGATTGAAATTGGCTGTCGAGGTGGATTTCTAAAACTGAATATTTTTGACGCACAATTGGCATTTTTGATCGTCACTGTAATTTTGTTCATTTGGTCAATAATAGCATTCGTCAAAGGTGACTGTGGGGTCGTTACCAAATTATGCCCTCAAAATCAAAATTCGGGTAAATATTTTATGAAATTAGAAATTGCTGATAGAAAATTTGTTAACGTCTAAAATATAATCCAGATTATCATTCCATGAATTTCACATAAAATTTATTTTAATAAATATAATTTTTAAGGGAACAATCAGAACTCAGTTCGACTTAATTCGATTCAAATTGAGGAAATCTCGAATCAAAATAATTCCCGCTGGAATTCCGATTTTTTCAAAAATTGGCCAAATAGAAAACAGCATGAAGCAGAATTAGAAGAGGCAAGAAACATTATTCATGACTCAGGTTTTTCTTTTTCAAATTGATATGAAACCTAAATTTAATAATTTTCAGTATTTTTTAAAACTTTAATTTTTAGCTTTTTTTAGACACGCTCAACGCGATTCAACTTCGTTTCTACAGCTCAACAAGAGACATTTTTATCTAAGGATATGACAAATCTTTATGTCAAAAACCTTTAAATTTACCTAGAATTGAATATTGCCGATGATCCAATTATTCGCGCCATTTGACAGTTTGTGATTGGGCATTTTTTCATGAAGCGCGCTAGGTACTTTTAGTGAGACGCACCTCGATCATAAAGATGGCGTTTTTCACCATGTACAAAAAGTTAAAATTAAACATTTTTATCAAACTATTTTCGCAAAAGACAAGTGTGAATAATATTATATTTTTGAATTTAAGAAGCTTTTTAATTCTAAGTTTGTTTTTTTTGAACAAAAGATAAAAATGCTCACTCGATCGTTCAAAGCCAAGATGAATATCGCTCTCGCAAGCGGAGAAATTGAAATAATCTCCCCTTTCTATGTACCTGACAATTTTTCATGGATGTGCTTGGTATCAATTCAAACTCTTGAGGCGTGCAGAAACGATGAACTCGATTTGTACAATGCACAATTTGACCGAGACACTTTAACCTGGGCTACTCACATTTTGTCGAGCCGACGGAATGGCCCCCTCACAGATGAACAGTGGAGTAATGTACCGGTCGACTTGTCTTTGACCCGAAGTGGAACAGTTGATGAAGAAAGTTCACTGTATTCAGATTACAATATTGCTGATATTTTAAGTCCAAGAAGCCCCGTGACCTCACCTCAAAGGAGCTCCATAAGCTCACCTTGGAGAATTCTTGAACCCCCACCTCCAATAAGTCCCAAAATATCAACTGCGGGAATAACTACGAATTGGAACCAGGTTTTAGCTTCGAGCGCGTAATTCTTCAATCATTAGAGGACTCAGCGGCTTCGCTTGCGGCTGATAATGATCGTATGCTAACTTCAACCCGAATAAATGTTTCAAGCGACGAGTCTGATCCACCACACGATGCTTTGTTTGAAGATACCGCAAGTGTCATTTTTGTCAGCCATATGGAAGGACCTCAAATCATTTCTTCGGATGATGAATTTTTCCTTTAATTTTTTTTGATTTCTTTGAATTGTATTTATTGTTAATACAAATTCTACTCAAGTATTTTTTTCGGATCATCATGCATTTTATTTCTTCATAATTTTTTCTGCTATTATTTGTTTTCTCGTACATTTATGACTTGTAAATACCAATTATTAACTGCCTTTTTATACCAAATATATTTATCAATTGTTGTTATATAAATTGTTTACTTTATTGTATAAATGCAGGCTGAGAAAAGTTACAGATGTTTTTTTTGTTAATATGCTTTTGCATTAAAACTTTTTTTTCTAAATTTGACTCATTTTGATTCGAAACCAAAAATTTTAAACTTGTTTGACCTTTTCAAGTTGCATCATTATTTTGAAACAAATTGACCTTTAATATTGCTCAAAAAATATGAAATTTCATTCTCACATTTCACCTTTAAAATCAAAGTGAAATGCCGCGTTTTGGTGACAGGTTCACGACGCACGTTATTACTACTTGCTTATACACACACTGAGGAGATTGCGCCAGTTAACACACATATTCGTAGGTGCGTTTTTTGTGGTTTATTTCATCATAAAGAGATGAAACCAAACGGTTTATAAGCCGCTGTTATGCCGCGGCAGCTCCCGCCGGGAAGCATAATAAATATTTATTAACCAAAATGTGCTTCTAGTCAACTTTTTTTCAAATATTTTGAATCATTTTTGACTGAAAAAAGAGAAATGTTCAAAAGTTCATATTGATACTAAATTTATCCATAGCCGATCCCTAGCAAAAATAAGAAGACCATTATGTAGGATCTCAATATATAATGAGTAGAATGTTGTTAAATCATCCGAAATAAAAAGCCTTTAAAATACGTGGAGAATTTTGATTAGACCAAATCCAGGACAAGCTATTTTGTTAAAAGGGCGCGTTACGTAGCAAACCGATGTTAACATTGAATTCTAATAAAAATCATTTTTAGCAATGAAGTTCAAAGAAAAAAGTGGCGAAAATGAAACAAAAAAAATATTATTTTCCTCAGATGTAATCCTGCGGAACGAAAAGATTACACCTGTTTAGCTTCGTAATACAGCTATTTTTTGAAGTGTTAAAAAAATTTAAGGAAATTCAAAATAATCTGAAGTCTTGTATCATACAACTTGTATGTTCCTAAAATCGTCATTTTTAGGTCATAGCAAAATATGATGTAATAACTGACTCAGAATAACACCAGAATATCGGCTATTTTTTAATACCATTAAAACTCGGATATATCGAAACTTCTGAATATGCGATCAGAAATAAAATTATCTTATCAATTTCTGTTTCTAAATTTAAAGAATATATAAAAACGGTAAATATTTATTTCTCAATAATAAGATCAAAGCTTTATGCAACGGGAGTGACATTCATATATTTAACCACAATATTTGCGTTAAAATGTCATTGTTTCCATGATGAAACGTAATGGGTTACGAGTCCAACATTTTTGAAAGACATTTCTTGGAGAATGGTTGTCTTATAATCAATTTGTGATATGAGCTAGGCTGTTACAGGTTTTACTCGCCCCCTTGGTTTCTTAATTTGAACTGATATCTTGGTCAATAAGGGGATTAGGATTATTTAGTACATCTCGGCAAATTCCAAAAATCAATATTTATTTACGCAAAAGTCACTATAGATTACAAAATTTTCAATTTTGCGTAGGCGGACCGAAAAAGTCAAAGAAACTCATAGAAAACCCTTCTGTGGAAAATGTTTTATGTTATACATTGTTTTCTCCTGAATATCTTACGTTGTAAAAATATCATTAATTTAATGTTCCATGTACAACTGTGTACACTTTTAGGCCCTCAGTATATAATGGTTAATTATATATTAATATATAATGAATTTTTTAAATATATTGAAATAATAAATATCATTATATTTCAAAAATTATAAAATTCAATATCTATCAATACATAATTTCATTATATATTGATAAAGAACGCTCAGGGGACATCCACGCCACGATAGATTCTCGAAAAGAAAACGTAAATNAAATGGCGTAGATGTTCCAAGAGCGTCCCTAAAAATCTAAAATGGCGTAGATGTTCCAAGAGCGTCCCTAAAAATCTAAAATGGCGTAGATGTTCCAAGAGCGTCCCTAAAAATCTAAAATGGCGTAGATGTTCCAAGAGCGTCCCTAAAAATCTAAAATGGCGTAGATGTTCCAAGAGCGTCCCTAAAAATCTAAAATGGCGTAGATGTTCCAAGAGCGTCCCTAAAAATCTAAAATGGCGTAGATGTTCCAAGAGCGTCCCTAAAAATCTAAAATGGCGTAGATGTTCCAAGAGCGTCCCAAAATCAAAACCTGCCTCTTCAAAGATTTACGTTTTCTTTTCGAGAATCTATCGTGGCGTAGATGTCCCCTGAGCGTTCTTTATCAATATTAACAGCCTTCCAGTGTACACAGTATAATACAGACTTACTTTTTAAAATCGAATGAGAATAAGCAAACCATAAACCAAACGTTTGGCTAAACACATCCTTCTATGGAACATCAAATTGATCTAAGGCCATGGTGATCCAGGTTCGATTCTTGCACACAACACTTGTTTTTGAGTAAGAATAAAATAAACATAAAAATTATAACACTTGGTATCGGGCGGGATCGGGATTAAAACAAAATATATGACTCGGGACCGGGATTGAAAACTCATCCCGTTTTAGAACACTGCTTGGGGTTACTTTATTTCAGTATTAAATTACCTACTTTTATAAGATATTAATTTTTGGCCACCTGAATTATGTCAAAGGGTCCCATAAACTCTCTCCTCATTTGTTTCACCTCAATATGCTCAACGTTACTGGGTTAACGGGGTGGTTTTAGTGAAAATTGACATTTTGGAGACTTGGAATGGCTAAACTGATATCGGTGGGACATTTTTGATAAAATAATATAAAAGATCTTTCCTTGCACTCGCGATATTATTTGGCACTTTAGTACCAATCTCATCAACCATGTGGTTAACCGCGGCTCAACAAGGGTACCCCAGCTTTTTTCAAGGAAACAAGGATCCTAGAGCTAGTAATTTCGCGCACTTTTATTTCGATTAACAGTCAATCAGGTCGAAATTTGAAAAAGTACTTTATATTCAATATTCTAGACCATGTGAGCTTCTTATATATTCCGAAAGTGATATTTGTCCTATTGTAATTTGTCCTATTACCACTATAGAAGCCTTGTACAAAAACGTCGAAAAACGCCCTTTTTGGCACATTCGAAGCAATTCCTGGCTTCTGGGGCTAAATAAAAAAACAGCTATTTAACTTATATTCAGGCAATTTTACGGATTCGAACGGAATCTAAATTTTTTTCAATTTAAGCTCTAGGATACGTGTTTCTCTGAAAAAAGCTGGGGCACTTTGATGTTCCTTGGAAGGATGTGTTTAGCCAAACTTTTGGTTTATGGTTTGCTCATTCGATTTCATAGAGTAAGTCTGTATTATACTGTGTACACTGGAAAGCTGTTCATAGATAATGAATTCCTTGCCTTGAACGTCCGAAACTCTAGTTCGACTCTCGGTATACCGCGTTATATCCATATAGGCGTCCTTTTTCAACAGCTTCATTTGAAAATTAAATAAAAAAACATTTAATTTCGATTATCTATTACTTAAAAAGCTAAATTAAATTTTTTGAAAAAAAAATATATACAGTCAAACACCTCTAACTGGAACACTTACCGACCTAAAAAAAGCGTTCAAGATAGGGGAAGTGTTCCAGTTAGGGGTAACCCCTATAATTTTGCTTAGAAAGCTAAGTTTTGTGTATAACATAATTTATATTTCACAAGTCAAATACAGCAGGGAGTTTTGTCTCATTTTTTTGAAAAAAAAACTTGTTATAGAAGTTTGCTTTGTTTACGAAGTTCTAAACCGCTTAAACCACTGTTTATTGCGTCAAAATTGTGAATTTCTTCTAACACAAACATTTCCTCGGAATTTTTAATCGGCATCATTGGCTGTACTTAGAAATCTGTCGGATTCTTCAGCTTCTGAAATCTTTTCAGATAGCGAATTGATGTGAAATATTTTTTTCAGACTGAGGCAAGAGTTAAGTCGATCGCTGTCTTTCGAGTCCCAGACTGGGACTCCCAGTATTCAAATTTATTCCACTTTTTTCATTTTTGATCACTCGGTGAATCGAACCCAGGCCAATTTTTCTCAGAAATTATTCTTCAAACACTTTCTGGCAAATTCGGAAGGATGTTCTCGGATTTTCTCTCCTGAACTGTTTTATTTGCTGTTTCTCTTCAAAATTCAGCCAAGAATATTTTGGTATTTTTTATCACTCATTTTATATCCCCTTAACAAATTTTTGTTAAACTAGGATGTGCGGGATGAAAAGTGGCCCCATGAGTGGCTAAGAAAGTCTAAGGAGTGTTAGGATTGGCTCCCTCAGCCCGCACATCCTAGATTAACAAAAAATCGTTAAAGGTATATGAGTTATCAATGATATTTTTATAATGTTTGGCTTTTTGAATCTAGTGCCAACACTTTCTGGCAAATTCGGAAGAATGTTCTCGGATTTTCTCTCATGAACTGTTTTATTTGCTGTTTCTCTATAAAATTCAGCCAAGAATATTTTGGTATTTTTTTATCACTCATTTTATATGATTATATATTGATATGAGTTATCAATGATAGTTTTATAATCTTTGGCTTTATAAATCTAGTGCCATATCTAGAATTCAAAAATGTAATAATATGTCACAAACGCCTTAACGTCTTAATATCTTAACAAACGCCATAAAAATTTGGACAAATTTCTGGAAAACCAAAAAAATCTGGGATTCCGCCTTTTTGGAGCTTTTAAAAATATATGCTGTACATAATATGGATCAGTTCAAAAAGCACATTTTTTACTGTTCCAGTTAGAGACACATAGACCGACTCTAAAAAAGCGTGCCAGTTAGGGGAAGTGTTCCAGTTAGGGGTGTATGACTGTAATCAAAATTTTTTCATGGATAATTATCATAATGTTCGAAAATTAAATTTTCGAACACTCGCCACAGAATTTATTTATGCATAAACAAAATTATGTGTTTGAACCGGGGGTCGGCATAACTTTTGAAAAACCTGATCGGATCGAAGATTTTAAAAACCTGATCGGATCGAAGATTTGAAAAACCTGATCGGATCGAACTTGATCGGATCGAACTTGATCGGATCGAAGATTCGAAAAACCTGATCGGATCGGTTCGACAAAAAGTTCGATCAGATCCGATCAGGTTATGCCGACCCCTGGTTTGAACATTCCCCACACAATGTGTTAATATATATATCCATTATTATCCCCGGGTACCACTAAAAACTTATTTGCCTGTTAAAAGAATAGGGAATAAGTTTTTAATGCGCAACTTAGATCACCGTGCCAGTTAAGTGCCCATAATGGATAATAAGTGATACTTTTCCTAGAGTATTAAAGAGCATCAATTTTTGGGCACTTAAAGGTTAGGATGAGAGGCTTAGGATGAATCACTAACATTTTTTCTGAACTCAATCTTCCAAATGTCATTGATTTTCTAATCTTGACGTAGTTGTTCGAGACCAATGTCATCTGAAGGGTTATTAATAATGAATAAACTATGGGTTTTAACCTGTTAATCAAGAGAATAAAAATGACGACAGTGTTATATTTTTAAAGTTACAAGAAATACTTCAAACCCAACTTTAAAATCATTATTTGAGTGCGCAATATTCTAGGTTTTCGGTGGACTGCCCTGTTTGCATAAATGTTTATTTTCATGATTAGCATAAATGGCACTTTTACAATTTGAGGGAGTGATAGTCGATCATAACGCTTTTTTTTGAAGTTTTCAAGTTCAGTTTCCGAGAAAACCTTGTACACCAACTAACCATTTATGAAAACCCCCTGTAATGGAAACCCATTACCATGTGATGGAAACCCATGACCCTTTAAGGGGGTAGTCATGTCTGATTTGCAATTTTGCAGAGTCATTTCTGGAAAATCTGAACCTTGAGCAATTATTCCGAAAATGCCAATTTGTAGACCTAGCCTTAATCTTGTGAAATCAAAGGTCAAACTGAAATTTTGATGACTACACCAATCGTCACATAGTCGTAACAGGAGGTCACTTCGCGAAATTTCAAAATCTATCTCCTCCGAGACCATATATCGAAATTTGTCCAAAAGTTGATGTAATACGTGGAATGAGCAGACTAAGATTAGTAGGAGAGCGATTTACATTTCGATGACTGAATTTTCCTAGCGGTCCATAAACCGACAATTTTTGGCCGTTTTCACGATTTTTGGCTTAAAAATCTGTCTCCTCCGAGGTTTAGTTTCAAAATTGAGCCAAAAATTTTTAAATTACACCTTGTAACATGTCTAAGATACGTAGGAAGCTTTTTTCTAAAATTTCCATTTATACTGAAAAATAAGATTTTTCGAAAAAAAAATCGAAAAAAAATGTGCTCCGATTTTTTCGAAAGTACGCTGAAAAGAAAGCCGGTTAAACACTGAACAAAAAGTTGGCTCACGTCAAGCCTATATTTTGAAGTTTTAGTGGTCAAATATTAAGAAACAATATTTTTTGACTAAATTCTGAAAAAAAATCTTTGAAAAAACTCGAAAAAACGCAAAAATTTTGAATTTTTTTTTGTGGATTATAGGAAATAGATTTTGTTGACATCCCGAAGCAATTTGGTGCACTCTGATTGCCTCTAAGTCTTCATAAAAATCAGACATGACCACCCCCTTAATGGAAACCCATTACCATTTATGGAAACCATTTTTGAAAACCAAGGCATGTTTGAGTAAAATAAACTCTGTTTTCGGTGTTTAATTTGCTCAAAACTCTTCTAAAAAGTTTTTTGATTTCGGCTGCCCTATAATTGATCCCTGAACATGTAATTTAGACAAAAACTCAAAAATTTTAAAATAAAAATTTCAATTTTTTGGCTGAAAACAACTTTTTAAATTTTGCCAAAAATTACCATGTAATGGAAACCCATTACCCTGTAATAGAAACCCATAACCCTTTAATGGAAACCCATAACCATTTATGGAAACCATTTTTTTCGCGAAAGTGGTTTTCCATAAATGGTTAGTTGGTGTATAAGAAACTTATTCAATATTTTCTAAATATTTGAAACAACTCTCCATGAAAATGATATTAAGGGGGTGTGGGACTCTGATTTTAAAAGGCGTTCGGGGCATTAAAAATGCTCCAAATTGATCGGGTATAGTTACAAAGGGTACTACCAACCATATCAGCAAAAAAAAATTTCTAAATTAAACTTAAAAAATAACGTTTCCTTCAATTTTACCACTCAAACTTCAAAATATCATTTTGACGTAAGCCAACTTGCTGATAAGTGTTTTACTGGCTTTATTTTAAGCCTACGTTCAAAAAAATTGGAGCACCTTTTTAATTTTTTTTTTAAATTGACCAAAAAAATCATATTTCGGATTATAATCAACAAATTCAGATGAGCTTGTGCTTTAATCTTAAAAATGCTTTTAACCCTTGTGAGCACAGAGCCACAATTGTGGCTCAAGCATACTTAAAATCATTCAAAAAAGGCGAAAACGGGATCGTAGAATCTTTTCTTTCAAACACATTATAAAGAATTTTGATTCGCTTCCCAAAAATAATTGAAATTTTTTTCGAATGTTTGATTCCAGTATAACGAGGTGTTGATTTACCAGGATTTTTCGCTTATGTTTCACTTCCTGAAAAATTATTTCGGAACAAGATATAAAATACAAATGTGAGATTAGCCAGTTTTTAGGAAAGTGTTTTGTGCATGCATAACAGTTAAAATAAAAATTTATTGGTATCTAGAGGCAGATGTTTTTTTTCGGAAGTGAAATTTCTAAATTTCCAACTTCAAGTATCCCATGAAAAAATTTAATTATTATAAAAATGAATTTAAGCAATCAAAAATTGTCAACAGTTGTACTTCATAACCATATTTACTTGAAAATAATAGAAAAAGTGTGATAACCTGCTTTTATAGGGAAAAATAAACATTTTTCATCAAAAATCATGATTTTTCCATCAAAATTTTTGACTTATTTCAAAATTACTTTTGATTTATGAGATATAAATCAAAGCGGATAAAACTATGACGTAGGTCAGATACTTGTGCATTGCTTCCGACAGAAATATAACTTGTGTAGACAACTGTGACCGTATATCACGTGATATGGTATACTTTGCTTTTCTCACTATATTTTCTAGAACTAAAAATTAAAATTCTAGAATATAAAATGTCGGATGCAAAAATATTACCTTTCAACTTCCTTATGCAGAAAAAATTGAAATTCCAAGTGTCTAAAACGAGAAAATGGTTTTTGTTCTTGCGTGAGAACGGTCAATAATTTGACCATAGTTCATAATCCCGTTTACAGAAACATGATAGTTGCGAATCGTTTGATACTATTGGGAATTTGATACGATGACCTTGAGCTCAAAAAATAATTTTCAAAATGTGATCCTGGGAGTTTAGACCTGAAATTGAAAATTCGGACACTATTAGTGTTTTCTTAATTACCTCGAGAATATTCACTGCGTATAAAAATTGATTTATAAATACGATGAAAAAAAAATACGATTTTTAGTGGCAAAAACGGCCCTTTTCGTTAGTTTTGAAGCACTCTTAGGGTAATTATCGAAAAAACAACACTTTTTTACGATTTTTAAAAACTTTATTCAAGATTTTTGCAAAAGTTAAAAAAGTAATGAAGTCACATTTGTATAAGGTAAAAGCGGCAAAATATGATTTTTTTTCTTTGTCAAATATACATGTTCTGTAGAAAAATCAAATTCTTTTGAATTAGGTGTAAAAAAAATAAGACTTTAAAAACAAATTTTTGCTCGCGGTTAACTTAATTTACCGGTTGGTCGAACATGCTAGGATACAAATTTGGATAAAAATTTCTGCTAGAGATTACGAACTACCATTCTTGACATTTTATAAGATTTTTATGAAGAAATAAAAAGTTATGAGCCCTCGAAAAAGCCTTTTCAGCCTATACAACCCCCTTAAGTAGGCCTAGTAGGCCTCTCAAAAAGCACTAAAAAGCCTCCTCATTCATTTTTCAAAATGTTTGCACCTAGTGGTCAAAACAGCAAAATTGAGAGCCCCACTAAAAATCCTACTCCGTGCAAAATTTTGAATGCAGCTTTTAAATGAATAAAAAAGCCTAGCTAAAGCATGTCTATAGCCTGTTTCTATAGAGTTTGTCCTGGAATCGCTAAAAATTCATCTAAATTTACGATTTTTACTAAAATTTTACAAATATTTTTGAGAAAAACAATGAAAAATTGAATTTTAACCTCTTTATGGCGATATTGTTCGCAAAACTAAAAAAAGTCATAAAACATTTCTAGATCGAAATTGGTTGCTTTAATTTCTAATCCCCTTGAATTTTACCTTTAATTTCTACCCCTAAATACCGATTTTTCTTTGAAAAAATTTCAAAATAAAAAAAATCTCATGTGTCAAAAAAACTCGGTAGAAAGTTTTCTAGAAAATTGGTCTATCAAAAACTATAATACAGAAAGCTTGAATATCGACGACCACTCTCTTAAATTAAGGGTATCGTGGTTCCTGATTTGACATATTCCCGATGACACATTAACCAGACAAACCTTCAAGGATATTATTCAGATAAGCCAGTTTGAAGAACAAGCCTTAACCATTACACACGAATCGTACAATATTGGTACAAAAGTGCATTTTTTTTAATCCAAGAATTGATGTAGAATATAACCGCTTAGTATTTTTTTTATGAGATTCACTATGATTACACAAAATTGTCTGAAATTTTCAAATATCGACTTTAAAACTAAATTGCAACGCTCCGTTTTGACTGAGAGGGACGAAAGACAAAACAAATATAATTTTGAGCTCTCCTCTTAAAGTTGAGCTCCGCTTCATACAAATAGCTGTAGAAGTCAGTTATGAAAATATTCGATCGAAAACATCAGAGACGATACAAAATTGTACGAGGATTAAGATTATGTTAATTAAATTTTATGGCATAATCTTCTGTCAAATGAGAGCGTTCTAAAAAATGAAGAAAGTTTTTCCTGAACACCTTTGTCTCACAAAAACTGACGATTGACATAAAACTAATTATATAATGTTTTAAAACTCCACTCACTGATGCAGAATTTTTCAAGGAACAAAACTGACTTCTTCAAAATTCAATCAGACTTATACTTTGTCAACACATGGGATTTGAAGTGTTGTGTATGCCGAAATTAAAAAAATCACAAAAAAAACAACTTGAAATACAAGCAAAAATAATTAATAATCATACTGTATGATTGGTTGAAACTCGGCATATAACAATAAATTAATCTCACTTACCGTAAATATTTATCTATTATAAATGTATCTCTTTTGAAGTTAATCAATCACAGCTTTACCTCAATTTAGTATTTTTTTGACATTTTTATTTCGATCTGTTTTTAAATAACACAAACATCGGCTCGGCCCTTATATAGGTCTTGGCGTGATACAGACGCTGTTACCCAGATTCACAGGTGACAAATCATCCCTATATAATCTATTTTTTGTGATAATTATGATCGAACCAAATTTATTGCGCCTTTTTGTGCTCTTTAGCGCCCCATATACATTTGAAGTTATAAAAATATACGTAATCAAAAATGTCATTTCATAGATTAAATCTAAAACAATTTATTTTAATCGAAACAAAACTTAGAGAAAAACGAGAAAATTTTTTAAAAATAGAGTTTAGAAAAAATTTTGTTTACTCCAATAATACTTATCAGAAATAATTTCGAAAAATGTTTAGTTAGGTAATTATTTAATCTATCATATGTAATTATTAAATATATAATTTGAAAATGTCTGAGTTTTGGATATAGAGACAGAAATATCGAAAATGTGACTTTTATCGCTGAAGGGAGTGTCGCTTTTGAGCCCTTTGAAATTAAAAAAATACTATTTTAAAAAGACAAGTTTGAAGATATTTGTTTAAACTTTCTTAATAAGTCGTAACTTTGAGATCGGCTGTGTGATAGTGATTTTATGATTTTTTGAAAAGGGCTTGTACAATTTAGTACACATAAGTGTTGTAATGGGATAGAAAATTATTGGTGTGTAATGGTTGAGCTTGCGTAAAAAATTTTCCTAATTTTTTTTGTATGCATACACTCCTTGACACATAAGCGATACAAGAAGACATAAACCGAAACGGAAAATCTATCAACTCCCAGGTTTTATAATGAAATAAATCTTACTTTTAACATAACCTGTATAATTATTATGCAAAACTTTATACGAGCGTTTTTGTGAGTAAATGCTATATTTATTCTAGAATATGCAAAATATCACCGGTTTTTGGACTTTTTTCATCAAAAAATCTATCTCCTCCTAGGTTAAATTTCAAAATTTGTTCAAGTTTTTGCAAAAGCTAGCTCAAAAGAAAGAAACACTTCATAGCAGGGTTTTTCTTTAATTTCGACCCCAAACTCATAATATGAATTTCAAGGTCACGTGAAAAATTTTCGAAAAAAATGAGCTTCGATTATTTTGAAAGTAGGCTCAAAAAAAAGCTAGAGTAACACTGAAAAGAAAGTTGGCTTACGTCAACCCGATATATTGAAATTTTAGAGGTCAAATTGATACAAACATTATTATTTAACATGATTTAAAGAAAAATACTAAGAAAAAATAAAAACCGCGAAATTTTCAAAGAAATTTTTGGTGTTATTTGGGTTTTTTGTGCTTTCAAAACATAAAAGATTGATTTGGTCAATTTTTATGACAAAACAACTGCAGAAAATGTAGGAACCACCATGCTCTTAAAAACCATCAAATTTTTTTTATGAAATCAGACTCATCCAAAATTTTTGAAAAGGAAGCAGTTTTCTGCATTTAGGAAAATTTATTTTAGAAAAATGAAGCGTAACCACAAGAAACGTAAGGAACTACGAAAACTGAAAGAACCACAGGAAGCGTAACACACCAATTTCTACTTTTGCTGATTTCTTTAATTTCTACTTTTGCTAATTTCTTAAATTCTTTAATGAAATTGACAATTTTTACGAATTCAAAATTAAAATTCGAAGACAAAATTAAAAAAAAATAGATGAAAAAATAATTTTCTTGGGCTTGAAAATATTAATATTGGCTTAGCTAAGAATAAAACGCATAAAAAATAAACTGACTTATTATTTTCGTAATTTATATTGACTACAATCTGCCGAGTTTATGGCACCCACTTCCTGGTCACCATAATTAGCAGTTTTTTTTTATCAAAGGTCGGACGGAAAAGACTGCTGCAGGGTTAAGGGCCTTGGTGCATTTTGACAGATTACATATGGGCTCTTTGAATGAAACTTTTCATGGATTTGATATATTCTTTCCAATATACCATCAAAGTGAATTGATTTGTTACAGCAACTTTTGTAACTTAGCCGAAATTTCCCATTATGGCTTTTTGAGTTCGAATTTAACTTTTCGAATTTCGAGAAAATTATAGAAATTATGGATAAAGTTTCAACATAATGAAAAATGCCTTATTTTTTTCGTTCAATTTTTTTCAATATTTGTTTCAAATCAACGAAAAAAACTCTACAAAATGGTTATTTAAACTTTTTCGACTGGTGACCCATATTTTATATATTGCAACTTGAAAAACCCACTAATGAATTGGGTTTTAGTGATTTTTGGTCCAAGAATAATCAGAAATTTTGAATTTTCTCTATTTCTTGTTGAAAATTTCAAACTATTTTGGAATCCTTAAGCTGAAAATTTGGGAATTGGTCTTTCACTATATTAAATATGCTTTCTTTTTTTCTTCGCTTTGTTTTACTCTGAAGCATCTTTTTGAATGACTTACGGTTTGCGCGAAATTAGTTAAGCCTTCTTATCAAGAATTAAAACCAATTATTTCACCGAGAAAAACTTGCTCAATGGTAGCCCATCCCATCCACACGTAAACTTCATAAATTAATAATGAACCCATAAATATTTTTTCGATTGTGCTAAAATGTGGTTTTTTTTGTTTTTTTCAAAAAATTTAATTTTCGATTTTTTGACGTAGAATCATATAAAATTTAAATTATATAAATTTTGCGGTGGCCGAGACGTTTGAGTTTATAAATAAGAAAAATAAATTTTACTGTAATTTGAACTTTCGATGCAACGCGCGTTTTTTTTGAAGTGTTTCAAAGACAATTTATAAAGTAAATAATTTATATCTGAAGCAATTCAGATTAAAACAAGTAGGTGAAAGTGGCAAAATGGGTTGTTGAAAAGTTTTTATCGAAATTTGAAGTACAAAAAGTTTCCCGTAAGCAAAAATTGAAAAAGTGCAATCTGTAAAATGCACCGAGGGCCAGTAACGCCATGATTTGCGTAGACCAGGTTTGATAATACCCAAGAGGAATTCTGCGATAATAATTTATGACCTATTAATTGAAAAATACCATACTGTAAGACATTATCAAAGCCACAAGAATTTTAATTATAGAAAGAGATTAAAGCCAAATAAATCAAAGCCTGCCATTTTCCTCATTTTTGCTGATTTGCGATATAAATTGCTGGTTCTCTGAGAACCGTTCTCGGCCTACAATATACATGCCCTGAAAGTTTCAAGCTGAAACTGAAATATAAAATTATGAATATAGGTATAATGAATTTTATATATCTTGGAAAACCAAAAAATTACATAATGTAAGTATAGTTTATACTTAAAATGTATAACCAAAATTTCAAAGTTAATGAACTTGGTTAAAGATTAAAGACATTTTAATTTATGTTTTAAATAAGGAGCTGAAATTGAAGCGTTTTTGATATAAGGAGGTGGTAGAGTCTACAGCATTATTAATACATTACTAACTTATGAAAAGTAAGTTTACTTCAGAAAAATGGGATTTTTTGGAACAATTAATTAATGTAAAAATTATTATTGTGGTGATAACTGAAACGACCCCAAATATTTCAAAATGTTTGTAAAAATTTTCTACAATCCAGAGAAAGCTGAAAATCAAATTTCTTAATTTCTGCAAATCGTGCTCAAGAGCGCCCCCAGTCAATATTAAAATAGTGAGTCAATACCGATCTAGGCATGAGTTTGACTATTCATATATCTTAATTTTTTAGAACATTATTTCCATCCGATTGTACCAAAAGTACTCTCAAATTGAAGCTACTGTAAAACTGCCGTGAAAGCTGTTAATCACTTTTTTTTTTAGCATTTTTCATTAAAATTGAGGCTTTTGTATTTTTTCCCAAAAAATACTTTAAAAAAGCTGAAAAAACATTTGATTGGTTGATCCCTTCCAAATCTGACCAATGAAATAGGCTTATTCTGCAGTCCAGGGTTTTGATTGGGTGCTAGAATCCCGCGTTGTTTGTTTCATTCAAATATTCATGATCTGTCCTCTGAGGGTCTGTAATCCATATCCCTTTATTGCCCAAAGATTTGGTCCCTCAGAAACACGGGGGATGAGAAAACGACACGTCATTTGAAAACGAGTCATCCNCTCAAATATAGCGAAATAGCTCTTTTCACCACCAGGTGGCGCCGAGTGTCAAAATTAATAATGCCAAAGTTCCCCCCCCCAAAAGTCACTCTAGTAAGTATATTTGTAGATCATTATCTTGTTCCAGTACTGTTTTAACTGCATTAAACAAAAAATTGCATCCAAATAATGCATTTCCGGTCTGTTGAGAAATTTCTAGAACTCACCAAAATTCTTGAAATAAAAAATAAGGGGAACTATCGGGGGTCTGTTCCGATATTCCGCCGGCCAAAATGACACTTCCCCAAAATATTTTTGGTCTCTGTGTTCTGAAACACGCTCGTGCAGGTGGGGGCTAAGTAGATATTTGGATATCAATTATGGGGTCAATTATTGTTAAAAAATAGAAACAAAGGTCTTAGAAAAAATAGAAACAATGGTCTGATTCGGACCAATTTTTATTTTGTATTATTCACTAGATATTTGTGCACAGTTTGAGCTATCTAAGAACCTAATCGGCTGAGTCGTTTTTAAAAACCCCGTTGTTTTCTCACCCCCGTGTTTTTGAGGGACCAAATCTTTGGGAGAGGGCAATAAAGGGATATATCAATTATCTATATTTTCGAACCCGAAAATCTTTTACCAAAAAAACTATCTGCCCCTTGAAACTCTTGGAAGAGTTTATTTTAATCTGCAGAGTTTTGCGATAAAAGATAGATCCAGTTATTGTAAAATGGGTTATCTTGAAACTGTTTTTTGTATGTTCATTTTGTAGAATCTACTTTTTATCACATCTTAATGTTATCAAAATTGATTGGAGAAAATATACTGCTTTTCCAGGCAAACTTTAATACTTTGTACTGAATTTCAAGCAGTACGCCTTAATTTCAACGTAATAAAATATATTACATGAGTATATCCCTTATTCACACTTTTGTTAATATTCCCGGCCCTACTACTTAAAAACACACTACGTTTCCTAATCAGGGCCGGGATATTAACAAAAGTGTGAATAGGGGATAAACATGATGTATATTGCCATGAAATGTAACGCAACCACTTCTAAGTTATGCATGTGAAAATTTAATTGTGAAATTGAACAGAATCTTGGAAAACAGTGTTAATAACAGTCTGTATATTGTTTTCATATTGTATTATCTAACGGTTCGTATTTATTACATTATCAAATATTTGATTTTTACAAATTTAAAATTTCAACAATGAACTTCAGTTATTCTAGAAATTTCAGAAAAAGTACAAAAAATAGTAAAACAAGTTTGTATTTTTCATGCACATTGGTGTTATAAATGAGAAATTTCAGAATAAAACAGTTTTTTACTTTTAAAGAATTAAATAATTTTTTATATCAACCGATTTTCGATATTTTTCCAGTATAAATTACTCTCTTTTTTCTACTTTCAAAAAAATGCTAAAAAAACCTTAAAGAGTATTGGTATTTAGTCTGTATATTATTTAGTCAGTCACAGTAAAGCAGCCCTTTTGAGAAGAAAGTACTTAGTCGCTAAATTAGGCCCAAGAAAAAACTCCCGAATTTTATTGGAATAGTTTTTTTATGAAAATATTGACAATTACAAGCCTTCTGGTAATTGTTTTATTCAGATACATGGTCAAAAAGGCACTTTTTGGTGGTTTCAAAAATATTTTGTATGAAATTATTTGAAATTTATCAATTTTTGGAAAATCAAAAGACGATTTATAGAAAACTGAGAAATAAATTAGGACAAAACTCTCTTTACTGATCTGCACGGACTCTTCAGCTGCACATTCATGTAGATTTAAAAGTGTAACTTTTAAATCCAGAGAGGAGATACATTTTGATTGAAACCCCTAAAATAGGGTCAAAGTACTGTTTTTTGGTGATTCTGAAGCCAAATCCAAGATTTTTTTTTAAATGCTCTTAGATGATCTGCTTATGT
Organism: Oikopleura vanhoeffeni; assembly: GCA_004367855.1. NCBI lineage: Eukaryota > Metazoa > Chordata > Appendicularia > Copelata > Oikopleuridae > Oikopleura > Oikopleura vanhoeffeni. The sequence goes on along the minus strand of SCLH01001963.1, from coordinate 81,247 downwards.
TCTGTCGGGTTAATTTAAGTCATAAAGCATTGTTGTTTCCTGAAAACTTAGGGAGGAGATACATTCTGAAGAAAGTTTTGTAAGCACGTTTCTGATTAAACGAGCCATCCCGGATGGCCCATCCGTCACTTTCGATTTTTTTCTGATGCAATATTTTCGTTCAAATATATCAAAGAGATAATATTTGGTCAAACGATTAGTACTTTTGCGACAATTGGCCATTGAAAACCTCGATTTTCATGTTTTTGCGACGACCACCCTTAAGGAGTTAGCAGCGATGTGGCAGATTAGTACATTTTTTCGGAGTGATTTATGAAAGAAAAAAAAATGGAAATTTTTGTTTTTTATTTTTATCTTCAATAAAAGTGTTCATTCTTGCAAACTTTCATATTTTTAATTTCTCAACATTCTTAAGTATCTGTAAAAATGTCAAAAACCACTTTACATAACAACTCCATTTCCAACTTGACCCGACGTGGGATTTTTTTGAAAGACGATATTTATAAACTTCAGACATTTTCGGGTGTAATGCACTAATAAGTGGGAGAATCATTATCCACATGAAAAAATTTCTCTAATATGAAAGTCTTTTTTCCATGTAAAATAGAGAAAAACAGCTTTTTAGGAAAAAAAATTGACCTTCAATTGAGTTTAAATATCAAAAAATGTTCTGACTTTTGAAAGTAAAGTAGCCTATTACACCCGAAATTTTATAAAGTTTTTTTGAAAAAAATAAAAATTTTATAAATTGCGTGCCAAATGGCACAAACCGGTGTCACAAGCAAGTGTTGTAAATTTTATCAGTAGTTCAGAAACAATATTCGCTTGAACTTTTCATCGATTGAAATACGGAAATCAAATAGATAATATAAAATTTCAAATGTGATTTGGCTTAATTTTTTAAGGAGATTTCAAAAAACCAACAATAAAAATTTTTGAACTCGATTTGCGGAAAATTTTCATAATATTTCGAAAAAGTCGACAACAAAATGACAAATAAACATTTCATGTTTTTTCAAACAGCAGTCAGAAAATATGTAAACGTGCATGAAAACCCGCCAACTAGCGAAAACGTGAAATATTCCAAAACATTGTAACTACAGAAGCAACCTTTGCAGGTAATTTTGAACTAACAGTAATCTGATCACATCCCACCTACGCCGACACCTACGCTTTTAAAAAGTTCTTAAAAAGACACGCAGTTCGTACTATCCTTCAATTTCATTCATTTTTATTATTTTTTGTGTCATGCTCCAAAAGCTCACACATAATGCATATTGTCTTTTATCGGAATTTCTGCTTTGCGGCAAAAAACCAAAAACGAAAAGAAAAATTATGATTTATTTATGATTCAAAGTTGAAAGTTCGCCAATTTGTTTTTCTTTGACCTACCGAGCTTAAAAATTGCACCCCAAATCCTTAAAAGTGGTTATGTATTTACATGAAAACTTTTGTTTGAAGCATTTTTCTGGTTTCTAGACTACGTAGCTTACTGACTGGTGAGAGGATACTTTTCCTGAGGCTCCAACTGACCATTTCAAACAATTTGGCTTAAATGAAAAGTTGAATTGCCCCAAGGACGCCGAAGTCAAATTTCTAAAAAACTCTTTAATGCATTGTAGAACAATCTTGGCTTAGATTTAACTATGAATCGGAAATCTATAATCTCAATGGTATGAGGAGATG
>SCLH01001963.1:61981-78766 GCA_004367855.1 Oikopleura vanhoeffeni | reverse complement strand
AAATGGTCAGTTTGGGAGGCTCAGGCAAAAGGTATCTCCTCCACCAGTTCAGAAGATACAGTATCTTAGAAACCAGAAAAAATGCTTCAAAACAAATTTTTTCCGTAAATACAAACACTTTTAAGGATTTTGGTGCAATTTTTAAGTCGGTAGCGTCAAAAGAAAACAAATTGGCGAACTTTCAATTTGAATCATAAATAAATCAATAATTTTTCTTTTCGTTTTTTGGTTTTTTTGGCCGCCAAAAGCAAAATTCCGAGTAAAAGACAATAATGCATTATGTGTGAGGCTTCTTTGGAGCATGACACAAAAAATAATAAAAAATGATGAAAATTGAAGGAGTAGGTACGAACTGCGTGTCTTTTTAAGAAGCTTTTTAAAAGCGTAGGTGTCGGCGTAGGTGGGATTGTATCAGATTACTGTTAAGTTCAAAATTACCGCAAAGGTTGCTTCTGTTAGTTACAAATGTTTTTGGAATATCACTTTTGCTAGTTTGGCGGGAAATGACCTTGAAAGAGGCTCAAATCAGCGACACCCACTCCCTTAAGAAGAGAGTATTGGTCGCATTTTAAGGCCAAAATAGGGTTTTCAGGATCGATTCAGTCAAATACTACGAACATATGGGTTTTAGTTTCGGGATATTCAAACAAAAATACTGTGCAAAAAAATATATCGATGGCCCCTGATTGAACGACTAATTTAAAAATTTTGATATTTTCACTTCAAAAGCCTACTCTGAGTTTGGAAGATAGATAGGCGACGCCTATCAGGCGTGATTGAAAAGTATCAAAGACCGACACCCAATTTTACATTTACTCCGGATTCTCCAAAGTGTTGCCCATTGCCAACAGTCACTGTATATATGGATTATCGACGCTTGCCGGACAGATCCTGAATATTAGAATGATGTGAAATAATAATAGGGAGGCTGCTCAATTTTAACCTGATTTAATTAGCTTATTCAAAAATTCATGCTGTTGATTGGCTGTGACGTTCGAAATTTTCAAATAACCATGATCTGTCCAGTGAGGTTCGTTTTAAACAAATTGTTTTTCCATATAACATTAGTTTGGTTGCGAAAATTGCGACACCAGATTAAACCTCGAATTTAAATCACTTGCAATATTGGAACATTTTGCACCCATAACCCGCTTAATTCAAAAAGTTCATGCTAAGCACCCAGTTACACCTGTTGATGTTTGTGGTTAAGATTATTCGGTACACCAGAAACCGAATACCCTTGAGGCTAAAACGACCACCCCCACTCAATTTACAAATATTTTATAAGTTATTTAGTTTTCATTCGGCCCCGATATTTTAAGGTAACTTTGACGATTATAAAAGGACTTATTTGCTCGAGAACCTTCAGAAAACAAAAATAAGATACAAAAATTACATTTGTTTAAGGGGGTGGTCGTCGCAAAATGAGGCTCTAGAAACAAATTTTCCCAATTTTATTTTTATGCCTTTTATATGTAAATATGGTAAATTAACAGGGGTTTTGGTAGGTCGTTTATTTTGACATCATGCATCGGAAATGCACTTTTTGATGAGTTCAAAATTTCGTATGAAAAAAAATTTCTTGATTTTTGGAAATTTAAAACAAGATTTACAGAAAAACAAGTCAGAAATTTAGAAAAAACTCTACTCGATATATGCACGAACTTTTCAGCTGCACATTCATGTAGGTTTCGAATGTTCAACTTTTAAATCCAGGGAGGAGATACATTTTGATTGAGACCTCTAAAAAAGGGTCAAAATACTGTGTTTGGTGATACTGCGACCAAATCCAAGAATTTTCAAAAAAACACAACTCGATTATCTGCTCACGTTCTGTCCGGTTAATTTAAGTTATAAATCTTTGTTGTACCTTAAATACTCAGGGAGTAAATACATTTTGAAAAAATAATTCCGTCAGTTTTGTAAGCACGTTTTTGATTGGACGAGCCATCCGTCACTTTCAACTTTGTCCAACAGTTTGTACTTTTGAGATAATTGGCGATTGAAAACCCCGTTTTTTGCCTTAGAATGCGACGACCACCCCTTAACGGGGTACTCTCATGACTTGATGCTCAAACAAAAAATGTTGACAATTTTATTTATATTATAATATATATTTTTTATAATTTTATTTTATATGGTTTTTAATCTGAAAATATTGAAAATTTAAAACAAACTGGTGGTATTTTTATCCCAATGGTTTGTCAGAAAAGTATTTTTTACTGTTTTGAAACTATATCGTCTTGATTTTTAGCATTTTCATCAAAATTTATTGGTTTTCAGTTATTTAAAGTATCGTTTTCGGAAACAAAAAACACACAAATTAAGTTTTTGATAGTAACAGCGCTCCGTCAATTTATCAGCTTTTGAATCATATAGGTTTAAAATGTTTAACTAAAAAATCCAGGGAAGAGTAGGCTTTTGCGAGAGACTCTGAAAATCAACCCAAAAAACGTTTTTTGGCTATTTTGGAGCGAATTTGTGACAAATTTCTGAAAACAATAGTAATAAAAGAAGATTTTGTTTCGGCGAGGCAACATCTAAAAATTTTATCTACGCTATTACAGAGAAATTACTGTAAGTATAATAGAGAAAATTTGCATACATACTTTTAAAAATATTTGCAAGATATTCTATATTTTTTCGTGATTTTAGGATCACCAGAACTTTTATAGGATTCCATTTGTGAATATAGTGTCATTTTGCGTAGGTTTTTACTGCTTTATTTCTGGTACCAAATGGGCTGGTTATTTATGCACTAAAACTTAAGATTTTTGGATTGTGATATTGTGGACCAATTGGCTACAATATCTATAGTTCAGATATAATCTACAGTATCTCTGGGATCAGACACCTAGGGTTTGGTTCTGAGTTACTGGTCGCATGCCCTTTGGCACACATTGCTGTTTCCCAAGGCGCTTGAGAAACATCGCGCGTTGGAATCCAGCCAACGAGAATTAATCTTATTCTAAAAAATAGAAAATAGCGAGAATTTGAAGTAGCTTTACTTGAGCTAACAATAATATTCATTATTTCGTTATAATTAATTATCTTTTACTTATTTGTACTTATAACTATTGAGAAACCAAATATCTTAAGTACAATTCACTGACATTATGTATATTATTTTTGAATTCATATACATGATTGTTTCGACAATTTATAATAATTTTTTGCTTAAAAAGTCCCTGAAAGAAAAAGGGTCATGGCAAATTTTTAAAAAATTAAAACTTATAATAATGGAAAAAAATATAAAAATTAAAAGAATTAAAGAATTAAACGGTATAATTATAGTAATACTAAAAACCAAAGATTGCATATCTAGGAATATAATACAACAAATAAAAGTTGTATTTATTCTGTGGTGCTTATATCTGGTAATTTGCTTTTTTGCAAATTCGATAGGATTAGGATTTAAAACAATAGAATTTAAAATAATTAAATTAAAATTAAACTTGACTTACAATATTAAAACTAAATATATTAAAAATGAAAAAATTATAATACTTCGCACTAAAATACTAAATCAAACGTGTATTATTAGGCGAAGCTATTTTACCACTTTTTTTAGCAATTTAGAACGTGTACTATTCTGCATCTTTTACGTATATCTTAAAAATAGCCTTGAAATTAACAATGTTTGTATTTTTATAGACTTATCCGCAATTGGCCCTTATCAAGATTTCATAAAAAATGGCGTCACTTGGTCCTGTAAATCAAGGTACTTGAATAATCTATATAAAATTGATTTGATAAAAATACGTAAGAATTGCATTGAACGATTAGAATTAAAATTAAAAATTAATATTTCTCATGAAATTAGAAATGAAATCATTGGAAATAATATTGAAAAAAATATTAAAATATTTATAACGATCTATCCTGAAATTAGCATACATTATAAACAACAAAAAAAACTTTATAAAGGCTTGAAAGAAGGAGGGTCATGGCAAAATTTTGAAATTAAAAATTGCACTTTGTACAAATTGCAAAATAAATTAAACTTTTTTTATAGTAGTATAAAAAATGTAATCGAGAAGATAAAATGTACTATTATACCAACATTTTATCGACAAAACGATATAGGAAAAATTGAACACCAAATTACCAAAAATAAAAATAAAATGTGTAAAAAATTTAAAAATAAAAATGCTACTAGATTTAACTTGTTCCCAATTATTATTCTGGCTTTGACTAATACTGTTTCAGGAATGAAAAGCAAGAACAATGAAAAGGCTAACCCGAAGCCAAATGGAGAATCTAGTCATAGCAGAAATCCAGACAACAGTCGAGGTGGTCACCGTGGAGGATTCCAAGGTGATTTTCGAGGTCGTGGTCGTGGATCTGATAGAGGTAATTTTTACAATAAAAATAATAAAAATTTTCACGATAACCGTTACGATTATGATAATTATGATAACTATGATTATTATGATGATTATAGCGGTTATAAAAACAATTTTGGGAATAATGAAAATTCAGATAATTATTATGACTTTTATTATAAACCAAAAAAATCAGGAAATGTAAAAATTTCTGAGAATCAGGACTGTTATGCTATAACAGATGATTTTCAAGATTTTTATAATTCCAATAAATTAGAAATAAAATATGAAAGAAAAAAAGGAAATAAAAATGATTTTCAGTCTGGAGGATTTTATGATAATAAGAAAATTATAAAATCGCCTACTGTAAATAAAAAACTTCAAATAATTAGCACTAAAAATATTATTTCAGGTCATCGTACTGATAGATATCAGACTGATCGATACAGAGATAGTAGAGGTGCTCGTGGTGGTGGTCGACCCTGGATACCTCGTGGTAGATTTAATTCAAGAGGCGCTAGAGGTGATTCGAGAGGCGCTAGAGGTATTTCTAGAGGAGGACAATTTCAATCTAGACGTCCCAACATTGATCATAGTCGACCAAATGAACGGCAAAATTCTGAACAATTAACTGATTCTGCGATAGATACTGAAGATGAATCAGCTGTTCAAACTAACCACACTAAATCTCCAAAAAACCCCCAAAAATTGAAAACGAAAAAACACAAACCTGATGGTGTAATTGACACGAGTGATGATGATGAAACTGAATCAATTTCTGTTAAAATTACAACCCCCCCCCCTTAACTGTATCGCCCTTTGTTAATAAACGAAATGAATCAATAAAAAGACTTGCTGAATTCAAACGAGCATCATGGAAAATATTTCTAAGTGATTCTATCGATATGAGCGAAAAAGATGATACAGTTGTACTGTCCGGAAACGCAACTAAAATTAACCCACAATCTGTTAACTGGAACTATGTCATTAATCTCAAACCCGAGCTTAGTGTGGAAGATATAATTATCAGATGCAAATTTATTGGGTTAAAAGATAAAAATTATGATATCAAATGTGAAAATCATGAAATCAGCTACCCAAAATCTATATCCTTTATTGGACTACGGTGCAAAAAGTCTTTTATGTCTTTTTGGTTTGCTTGGGGTAGCGAATGTGCAATAAATAATGATATGGCTCACATTTTTTGCAATTTTGGATTTATAACGCATCATTTTGCCAGAAAATCGGCCAGTGATGATGACGATGGTATCATTATTTGGTACTATATAAATAGTCCAAAATCAAAATTCGATCAAGCAATTAATTTCATGCTTTCTGAAACTATAACATTGATCGAAAATGACTCTATTTACTCCGAAAAAAAGCTTGAAAAAATGGCTATGAATAACCGTGATTTCTCAAAATACCAAGTTAGAGAAATTGCTGACCCTCATCGCCTAAAATTTCTCCCAATTAAGACTGAAACTTCACAATTAGATGCCTGGGAAAGTTTGAATGTACCATATAATCATAAAATGGGTACCAAGCTAAAAGGAAAAGATTTTAAAAATCTAAACCTGAAACTTAGAATTGCAATCGACCCTCTTCAATTTACATTAAATGAAACTCAATGGCTTGAAAAAGTTGAATCAATTAGAAATAGATGTAAATTTACAGTTCGAAATGATGAAAAGATGACGACGATGAATCAAATAAAACTCATGCGCGAATTTATTGAGCGCCAGAGAGCAAAAAAGATTCCTGACAAAATTATTGAAAAAAATGTCACTAATAGATATAGTATTCAAGAATTTGTCACTGGCCAAGTTATCACCAAAGAAAAATTTGATTTATTTGTAGAATCAACAGTTGAAGCTGCTCTTTGGATGGATACCAGAACCACCCTGAATGACATTAGAATTAGCGAATTAGCTAAAAAGACAAGTTGTACTAAAAATGCAATTATCACCTCGCATGCAACTGTTATAGACCTTATGGAGGAACAATACGCAGCTACCTCTGAAGGGATGTCAAATTTTGCAGAAAAATTATGTAATAAAATTTCTGCAAAAACAGGTGTATTATTCGATAAAAATGATTTCTTGGACCTGGCTCCAAAATCAGATATTATTGAAGCAATAGAAAATTCGAAAATTATAAAAATCAAGAGTGATGGGCTTGTTAATAATTTTGAAAAATGTTACCATAATTTGACCGCGAAGACTATGACTAGTGTCAAAGACATGGAAAACACAACTGATCGTCATCAAGCAATTCTTACAAAAATGACCAAAAGTTCAGATAAGCCAATTTCAATGGCTCATCATTATGGACATTTATCTGCTAGCAAAAAGATGAAAACTGGGTCAACTTCAAATGATAGAGCGAAAATACAAAAACATGCGGCAGCTCAGCAATCTCCTACTAGAGTTAATCGAAAATCAAAAAGACCTAGATCAATTGGGGATGGACCACCTGTTGAAGAGAATCCGCTAAAAAAAGTAAATTTAAAAGATATTGATTTTGCAAAAATCAATTTGAATAAAAATACAAAAGTTGCAATTGAAGAAAATTTGAATCCCGAGTCAAAAGAAATTGATTATGGTGAATTAGATTCAAATGTTTCTTGTTCAGTATTTGATACAACTGAAAGTGGCCGTACATTAATGAATATCCCTGAATCAGAAGAGCCAGTTGCAATTTCACTAAAATTAACAAATTTAAGAAATTCTACATCTGCTTTACTTTCGAAAATTGACATGGTTGATGAAGATGCTACTGTTGTACGCTCATTGGTTGATTTTGAAAAATTGAAACAATTAGCTGTGGTTCGAACCAATACACTTAAAAAGTATTGCTGTGGTATTTCCAAAAATGATGCGGAGTCCTTAGTGGATATAACGGTCTCTTCCTATAGACATTGGCTCTTTCAGTATAGCGGTAGCATTTATTCTGAGGTAAAAGACGTTATCAATGATTTCCAGGAAAATGACTGGGATGATAATATGGAGGGTTATTCGAAAAGTGAACTTTTAGATGATCTAAAAGAGTTTGCGGAGGAAGTAGGGCAATTACATCTAATGAAATTGCGTCCTGACTGGGCTCTTGGAGTATTAAAATACGGAGTTGATATTGACTATCAACTACCTCTTCCAAGGAATTCAAGATGCTTTACCAAGGTTATGACAATCTACACGGAAGGTTTTGTCAAAAACAAATGGAAACCGACGTCCTGGAGAGAATTAAAAGTTTTGGCTTATTTCTGCTTATTGCACTACAATGTCATATATGAAAAAGTCAATGATTACAAAGCATTAATTGCCGAAGATATAACTGATGAAGTTAAAATCGATGTAGATGTGATCACTAGTTTATATGATCATATTAGTAACAATCAAAGTTACTCGAATGTCGTTATTAAGGAGAGGAATTATCAACCGACCATTTTAAGCTATATTGAAGATGCGCGCAATGCACGTGAGAAATTCGCCAATGAACAAGCAGCAAATGTAAATATTGATAATAAACTTAAAAATAATACTGATGCAAATAATAGTATACCTGAAATTGATGATATACAAAATATATCAATTTCGGATAATTTCCTAGAATCTCCAGATAAGGATGTACTAAAATTTGCAAATAATTTTGAAAAACTTTTTTTATCTTCTAGCGAAGAAGATACTTCTGATCTAGAATCAGTAAATTTTGAGGATAAAATGAATAATTTTTTAACTGAAAATACTAATGAAATAACAGAAATCACTATGACTCCTATTCAAGCTGCTGCTTATCACATAGAAATTGCGGGAGCAATGGATATTGATAAACTATATTGATAAAATTTTTTGATTATGAAAACGTTAATGATCCAGACAAATTAATAATTTATGAAAATTTAAAGGTGCGTGAAAATGAGTTATATAATTCTTTTAGCAATGAAGAATTACGAAACACTCTCTCTATCAATCCAGAAAAAATTGGAGTTAAGGAAAGATTCAGAAAAAATATAGAACAGATTAAAACTGACTATGATAAAGGTCATTATTATGCAAATTATAACCATTATCGTAGATTAACAAGACCTGAAATTGAGTTAAATTTACCTGAATCCACTTTAGCAAATTTTCCTGTTCCATCAAAATGTTTGGAAATTCCTACTGAAATATGTGATGAATATTTCAAAGAAGCTCCACCCATTACTACACATTATTTATCAGATGATACATCAAAAATATCCCTTAAGGAAGAAATGTTTGAAAACAACAAGAATTTAGCTGAAAAACTTGTTAGTGAAGCTATACCCTTTCTGTTTTTAAATATTGGCAAATGTAATTCGAATAAATTTAATAACTTAGTAAACTCGTATCCAGAAGTTAAAATATTTGCATTATCTGAAGTAAGACTAAATAAGGGATATATAGATTCAGGGAAATTAATTCCTCCTGGATTTTTTATGCTTCACTCACCATTTGATGAAATGGAAAAAATTTACTCTTGTTTTTTGATCGCTAAAGAGTATGAGCAGAATGTTGAATTAATTGAAACTTTCGGAAGTTTCTGTACTATTAAACTAAAAATTGGGAGAAATCCTATTATGTTAACATGTGCTTATAGACATCATGGGGGTAGTGAAATGTTTAATAAAGGGTATAATAAGGGTGTAAAGGACATCTCTTTTCAAAATAAAACATTTTTAAACTGGCTGAAATTTTCAATAAAAGATATTGGAGGTTCTCAGCATATTATAGGAGGTGATTTCAATTTAGACCTAAAAAATCCGAGAGCTGGTGAATGTGATTTAGTTAGTAATATTAATCAGATTCTCTTTACATTTAAAAATCAGATTCGTTCAGGAATGACTACTCATTGTAATCACCTGAGCAAAATTCCATCATGTATTGATCATTTATTAGTTAAAAATATAAAAATTCATAAATTTCAGCTCCGTGATTTACCTAGTTGTATTGATGATAACCATAAAGGTTTATATGGATTTTTGCCTATAGCAAAACTAAATGATGATTTTTTGAAAATAGTACTGTCTAGACGTCCGGCAAATAAATTGAAAATATTTAAATCTACCACAATATGCTGGCCATTATTTTTAGAAAATATGAATAATGAGAGGTTAGAAGAAATTGAAAAAGCTGAAAAAATGTAAATTATCTATCAGCAATTTTAAATCTTTTGGAACCAGAACAGCCTAGACTTGCACCAATCAGAAAGTATTCAGCGTCAATGGCGCCTGATACTGCTGAATGGTACAGGAGGGTTAATCTGTTAAAAAAGTGGCGAGAAAAATTATTATTAAGAATTAAAAATTTTGAAGACAAAAAGTCACACAAAATGCGAAATCAAAAAACTTTTTTGAAATCCCATAATATTTCAAATACTGACCAGAATGTCCAGAATACTAAATTAAATAATAAAGTTAACAAAACCGAACATAACTATCATAAAAATACTCTTAAAAAAGTTAATGACTCCATTAAACAAGCTCAGTTTAATTTTCGTAAATTATACAGGAGAGATAAGAGGATTCTTATGATGGAGATGTTTGAGGATAGTGTTATAGATATGAGGTCGATCTGGCGTGCAGTAAATAAAATTACTGACAATCAACTATCGTATTATAATGCTAGTGAATTAACTGCTAGTGATTTATCGGAACATATTTATAATTTACAACATCAAGGTTCTGATCATATACCACTTTCAGATTCAGAAATTGATAAAATTTTTGACGAAACAAAACGAAAATCTGGGAAAAAATTTGTACTAAAAGAACCAAATTGGATTGGAGACACAACTTGTGACTCGACCAGAAAGTGTTTACTTATGGCTAAGAAAAACACTAGGGGTCCTGATGGTATTAATGGCAATTTTTTAGATGCCATGCCTATATGTTATCAGCCCATAATCCAACATCTCTTCAAAACTTCATATAAAGAAGGTAAATTTTTCAAAAATTTTCGTAATAATAAGATAGTTTGTATTGACAAGTCAAGTAATATTAAAGATAAAAATAATTTAAAAATGAAAAGGCCGATAACGATCCAAGACGCTTTAGGGTCTTGTCTCGAGCGGTGTTGCGCAGCTCAATTTTTGAAATATTGTGAAGAAAATAACGGACTTATGGACTGGCAACATGGCTTTCGTCCCTGCAGATCCTGCAGTACGGCGTTTGCTACGTTTGTCAGAACCATAAATACCAGAAAGGAAAAATGTGCGGTTGCCGTTTTCCTTGATGGAAGTAACGCTTTTGGGTCGCCTGATCATACTAAAATTTTGGAACTTCTGGCTCAACGTATTGAGGATAAATCTACATATAATTGGTTTAGTGAATTTTTAACTAATCGTAGTTTTTTTGTACAACACCTCGATCAAAAATCTGAAGTTAAAAAATTACCAAATAAAGGGGTACCCCAAGGCTCGTGCCCTGGTCCTAGTCTATATTGTTTTGTTAACAATGACGTTGATAGAATTATAAAAAAATTTAATTCAGAAAGTCATTCCCTTCTAAACTATGCTGATGACAGCACTGTTTGTATAACTGGTAACAATTGGGCAGAAGTTGAAGCCAAGTGCAACATCTTTACGGCAGCGATCGCTGATTGGCTTAAGGAAGTCAATATCAAAATTAATCAAAAGAAGTCATTTTTCATGAGATTTGGTAAGGATTTTCCAGATAAAAACTTCAATTTAGAAATTGAAGGTGAAAGCATTAAGCGAATTGACAAATTCAGATTTTTAGGTATTAGATGTGATGACACTTTGGAAATTACTCCCCAATATGACCATATATTAACTAAATTTAAATCAAGTTCAGTGCTTGCCCATACCCTTAAGGATTATGGATGTAAGCGACAAATTAAAAATGTCATAAACTCCTTTTCTACGGGGGCCTTTGGACATGGTATAAATGTCACAAGGCCTCTTACATTAAGGGAATCCAGTAAAATGCAGGCCCAAATCAATAAGCCAATTAGGATTATTTACAACATTAAACCGATAAAAGATAAAGATGGGGTCAAAAAGTACATGTCGCAGGTAGAATTATTAAAAATAATGGATATGCGATGTCTACGTCTTGATCAGCAAAAAAGTGGAATCTCACTAATTGATAACATAATTAAGACAAAAACCCCACAAGCTGATTATAGCGCATTGATTAAGTGTATGTTCTATCCTACAGGTAGACCCTACACTAATCCTTTTTTGAAAGTTGAAGATCGAAAATTGGTTGAAACATTTGACCCTTTCAAAAATAATTTTAAGAAAGATTATATTCTTGCAAGAGACCTAGGTTTAAGAAATATCAAATTTGTTTTACCGAAAAATATTCAAAAACTCCCTAACAAAGTAATCAAACAAACGTTCCCATATAACCAATTTGAGGCGTTAAATGATCTACCGGGAGTAGTCAGATCAAATTTAGGGTTTTATAGCAACAAAAGTAAAATTAAAAATTACTTTAATCAACTATGCCAGCATAGACCTCGATTTATTGGGGATAAATGGTGTAAAAGTTGCTGTCACCTAAATATTAATCATGGAAACTTTTATAAATTTATAAAAGATAGGTCTTCCTTAAATAGTAAATCTTTTCACAGGAATTTAATACCGATTGATGCAATTGAGTGTGTTGACCCAAAGCTTAACCAGTTAATAAATGAATTATCAGTTTTTGATAATACTATTATTAACATGGCACTCAAAGGACAAAGATCAGGTACCTGTGAAAAGAGGATTACAGAAGTTTTAGCCGGTTATAGTACGAAGGACGAGAAGAAAAAAGCTCCTTACGGATCTGAACCGGTTCCCTCCACAACTGTTATCAGTGTTTTGGCAAAAACTCTTGAAGTATCAGAAATGTGGAACGCAACTCTTGAAACTGAAAACAAAAGCGGAATTTATATAGGCAATAAAACATGGTTTGACTTTCTAGTCTATTTCATGGATAAAACTATCGCAAATTTCGGTCTTGATGCCTACTATAAACTTGATAAAAATAATGTTTTTTAATAGCTAGAAAATAACATAAAAACTCAATTTTATCAAAATATTCAGCATCCTAATTAATTTGACCATGAATAATATCCAGAATAATATTATAAATAATATTATAAAAAGTTACTGCAAAATATTTTTCGTTTACTTCTATCGTTTTCCGAAAAATTAATTACAATAACCTTTCATAGTCACTTTTTTCATATAAATAAACCATATAAAACATTCAATAAATGGATAAGATATACCTTAATCTATTATTATGTTATTTTAGGCGTTTTTCTTGTGCATTGTACCTGACTTAATGCAAAGTCACGGTATGTACTTCATTTTCCCTATTTTTCCAATAAAAATAATTTTCAAAAATTAAAACCTTAACTAAATAAATATATATCAATAACATATATTTTTTAGGTATTTTGATTAAAGAAGAAATTACTGATCAATCAGTTATGGTCATCAGAAGATTGGACAGTTATCAGTCGTACATCTTCGATCAAAAAGACTACATCAAATGGAGAAATCTACAAAATACTATTTACTTTCTTAGACAACCAGTATTCTGGAATTGCATTGTCAGTAAGAAAGGTTATCTAACCTTTAACTTGAACAATAAGCTAATTTTTATTGATGAAAGTAAAAAATTGACACATTTTCAATATAGTAATTTTCAAATTAGACACCAAGCATTATCACGTGATGAACTTTTTAATAAGATCAACAGTCTAAAAATTACTATGTTATTTCCAAAATGTGTCAAGGTTTTAAATAATCTCTCAATTGCCACTTTTCCAAATATTCCATTTGAATTGGCAAAATTAATTAAATCGAATATCGCCTTGAAAAATCAATATGTCACCTCAAAAATCTTGAAAAGCTTTAAGGGTGATATACTGGCTGAAAAAGGTTTGGAAATAAATTCGAGTCATAAAATCTATATGAATTATTATAATATTAAAGGATATACATCCTTGATGCCCTTTGTTCAAATTAAAAGTATTAATAATACTATTAAGAACAAATTAGTGCTAAAAGGTATTATTTACTCTGAATATGAAAATCTGGAAAAATTTATGAAAAATAATCACCTTTCGCTATTTATCAATTGCTACAGCAATAATGACTTCACACAATTTGAAAAAATTGTTGATCAATATAAAAAGCAATTTCCTAACAGAAAAGCTTTTTATAGTGTTAAAAGAAAACTTAATGATCCTCCGTGCAGTAATTCCAAAAAATCAAAATTTATGATTATAAATAGAAAAATCAATGATTTTGATAATCCATTCCGTGACTTTTTACCACAATGTGAAATTGAAATTTTCTTTGAAAATTCGCAGATTCATTTGATTAATACTAGAAATGAAATTGGTCAAATCCTAGATACAATTAGGAATATTAATCATGATTTATCAAATATTGAATCTTCACTATCTGAGTTAAATAGCATGAAATTAATTGTTAGATGTGAGTTTAATAAAGTAATTTTGAACTCATGTATTGACAGTATCATGTTATACTTTAAAAATAACTCAGCTGCTAATTTGAGCTTTAATCTATTACTGCTCAAGCTGGCACTTAATGATGATTTTACAATCACTGACATTTTTAATGACACTGGCAAAAATTTAAGAAAATCAATTTTTCTTGACAAATAGAATAACTTCATAATATTAGATGAATGAAATCGTCAATTACTTCATTTTGTTTCTTAATTATTCTTTTTACTATTTTTTTGCATTTTATAATAAGTAACAAATCTATGTATTCAATTAAAATTATTCCTTTAAGAATTCTTTTGCTTAAAATAAACTAATAATTTAAATAAGCATCAGACGATATCCCTTTTCTTTTTTATTAAGTATATAGTTTGTCTTACTATCATTTTGTATAAATCTATATTAGTTGGAAATGAATGTTTTTGTTTTCTAAAAAACATCAAACCTAGAAACTTATACAAAAAAGTAATATTCTTTAAATTATTAAATTTCAATATTTTTTGTAGTTTTTGAATTTATTTCTTCTTTTTAACTATATAAATTTTAAAGAGAGTGAAAGATTTCAAAGATTAACAAGAAAAGCTATCATTACTATTTTATATTATTTATCACTTGTTTATATTTTTAGCATTTTTTCTTCAATCAATAATTGCTATGTATGAAATGGTGGTATTAATGTTGAATTATTAAAATTGTATATATTCCATGATCACCAAGTTTTAAACAAACTATTAATTAATTTTAAAGTATCTTGCAATTTGCAAAATTGTCATATCAAAATATATTATTCATAGTATATTATTAACAATCATTTATTTCAAAAACATTTGCAAGATGTTTGTATTAAATTCAAAAATATAACATATCCCTTTCATAAAACTGCGGCTGTATAAAATTATTACATTTATAATTTTTACTGCCATAATAAACACACTTAAAACAACTTCTGAACAATTCATCATATAAATAAAATATAATTTTACGATTTTGATGTGAAGGAAAAATGAACAATGAATTTACTATATTTTTTGCTAATTTATCATACAAAACTTTCACAAAGTCTTAGACAGTTATATTTTGTTGTTGTAGAAAATAATCATTCCCTTTTTTTTTGTTTTTTTTTAGAAATAAGGAATAAAATGATATAAATATTTAATAATTTCAGTTATTTCCACCTATGGAAATATAATTATTTTAAGTATTTATTCCACTTTCAATATAGTCAGCAAATGAATCTAGACCTTTGAAAACTTTTGATTTATCAATAATTTTCCAGGCATCTAGATTCATTGAATTTACAAGATCCTTTTCGTAACAAAAGAAATAATTATAAACTTTCCCTGAATATCGAAATTCATAATGAAAAACAGAGGAAGTTAAATATTTATACAGAGTCAGATTACGTTTCACCACCTCATATTCGTCGTTACCGTCAAATCCTTTGCCACCATCGGATTTGTAAAAAACTAAATTTGGAACAGCTAAATTGCAATTCTTCAAATTCAAAAAGAAGTTATCGAATCTTCTTTTTAATAATGTAGGGTATAGCTGGGCAAACCTTGATTTCTCTAAAAATAAAATAAAAAAGAAAGATTTTTTCTTCTCTTTGGGCAATCAAAATTGTTAAATTTTAATGAATAAAATATAAAAATACCATTTTCGCTAAAAATATCTTAACAGAAATTTTATTTTTATTTCAAACAAAAATTCTTACCATCAGTTGCTACACCTTGAAAATCATATGACATTTGATTCTCATTCTGAATCTTAACGGACATCTCATGCTCACTACCAGCAATTTTGAATTTCCAGCAACTCTCAGCATTTTCAAGCAATTCACGCAAAAATGGACCATAGACTGGTGCCATCAATTTCATTGACTTAATTATATATTTGTTTTTAGATGATTTAATGATTTGATATTATTTGTTTTTATCTTAAATAACTTTAAAAATGTTAAAACAAATTTATAATCAATAGCTTATAAATTGAACCATTATAAAGTGTTTTTTTTTATAAGACTAAACTACATACTAAGAACTAGTTAATCTTATATAGAATTGATTTTCATTGATTATAAAATCTTGTACATATTAATAACTGATTTGTTCATTTGATTTAAGTTATTTATAATTTATACTTACGCGTTTATCCAGTGGACAATTAGAGCCAAGTGAACAGTTATCCAGTACACATGGAATCCCTGGTAATAAATTGAAATCGCCCTCCATTTTGGATATTACGATTTTCCAACGTCTATCCAAATATGGATCAGCCAAATGTAACTCTGCATCATTATAAAAGCAGGTCATTTTCTGGGCAATCTGTAAATCAATTCGCTGAAATGCGATTTTATATACATCAGTTACATATGACTTAATATCCATGAATAAAGCCTGTGGATTATTTTTCATAAATACGCGGAATCCTCTACCAATCCAAGTAGAAATTGCATCCACCTGATCAAAATCATTAGTAAGGATGTTGAAATTAGACTGCCATTCGGTCTAAAAAATAACATAAATAATTAAATCTTTATGCATAAATTATAAACTTAAAATCATTTGTGAAATTAATCTTTCACTTTTTATTTTTCACAATTTTAAAATATAAACTTAAATCGATAATTACACACCTCGTTTGCAATTATATCAAAATCACGCTTTGCTAATTCCTCAGTATATTGACCAATATATGGAGCTTTGAGTGAAGCATAATATACCATGTTTGCAGCATATTGGCACAATTTGATGATAATAGCGGGATCAGCAATAATATCCGATATATCAATAAATACTGACCCAATGTCCATTGATGAACGAATTTTAAACCCAAATTTAGAACTCAATAACATCCACATTGACTTTGTACCAGGACAATAAGGTGTTACTGTATTTCCAGCACCAATCCCGGTTATAATTTTCAACCACTTACCTCGTCCTTTTAAG
>SCLH01001963.1:0-51727 GCA_004367855.1 Oikopleura vanhoeffeni | reverse complement strand
ATACTGCTTGGATTCAAGCAGGTCGTGTATGGCTCTCCCTGAGGAAGTTAATTCAGCATCTTCGGAATTGGTTTTTATGTGGGCAACTTATCATCAGTCCTGCACCAAATATGCAAAAAAAACAAGACTGTCCATTATTTACCAACTTTAAATTACTGTACATCCCTTCGTTTTTCGGAACTATGAGTTCTTATGTCAGCTAGATTCAGGAATCTTCTCTGATTAAAAAAGAGTCAATAAAAAATGGGGAATTCCAGGGCTCCTTCTGTGAACTTAGTGCAGCAATTAAAAATGTGTTGATGATTAAAGAAAAAATCAGTTCTTTTGAAAGAAATTGTCAGGAACTGAACATCGCTCATTTTAACTTTGGTGTTATTTTGGCACAAGGGTCTTGCGATTACCCCAAACTTAATAATTTTTGAAAAAGAGATTAAACGGCGGCCATTTCGGAAGTGGATTTTTTACAATTCCCATTTTAATGAGTCCTGGCTAAACAAGCCTTTTCCAGGCTCTATGTCTCTTGCTTAAAACTTATTGAAGAATTACTGAATGTATAATACAGTAAATAATTGCTTTAGGGCAAAGATATAATGATAGCATGAATTTCATTTCATTTATTTTTTCAAAAATCTAATTAAAGATCAATCAAGTGCTATCAATTAATTCTTTAGTAGGATTTATATATATGTTTTATTTTTTTGAAACTTTAGATTTCTCTCACATTATTGATTAAACATTAATATTTATTTAAATTAAAAGTTCAAAGTTTTATTAAAATTATTCATTTTCCCTGCATTGATCATTTCATAAATTTTCATTATTTTTCCATTGAATAATAACACTATTTCGGATCTTTTGGAATACTTTCTTATCAATTCTTACTTGCAGCAATAGCATCTTTCCGCCTACTAATAATTGCATTCATTGGGTAGAAGGTTTCTAGCCAATAATTAATTACAAACAAAGGATTAAATAAATATATATTTTCTTTCTACAAATTACAACATCATACTTATTTATTTTAGGAAAATATTTTAGTAATTTTTTGAAATTTTTAAAAGTATAAAAACCATTCTTAATATACTCATTAAATTAAATAACTTTCGCAGCTTTTATTATTATTTATTTTCATTTTTCTTACGTTAATAGATATTTGCAATGTAAAGGTTTTTAATATATTTCATTTTTCTATTACTTCATTTTGATTTAATACGTATATTTTTAATATTTATATTCTTTTATTTTCTTTTAATAAATTGACATATACAGCAGATCTGGCAGCTTAGAATAACAGGGAAATGAAGATTGCACTACAATTTTTCAAACAATGACGTCTTTGGAATGGAATTTCAACTTGGCCTTGCCTTTGAAGAAACGGGAAATCTTGAGAGGCAATATGAGATGGTTGAGCGATTTGTCTAAAAATTACATTTATCCAATCAAATCAATGATGCTCGACAGGACGAGGGGCCTTAAGATGATAACTACACTTTCTTTCTTACAGAATGAAGTAGAAACTTAACTACTGCCTGTGGCAGTATATATTTTAATGCACCCTTCTGTTGAACTCAATACTGTTTAAAAAGACTATTTGATAAAATGGCATTACAAACAAAAAAAAAAGTGAAAACTGCGTACGTATTTCGTGGTTAATAGAATTCAAATTTATTATTCTTATCTTTAAAACTCCGGAAAGTAGACTTTTTAAGACAAATATTCACTTCTTTTTGAAGCTTGCTCCTGAATTGGCCGAGCAATCAGTGATCTTTAATTATATTTCGGATGTGAGATTTGTGTTCAAATTTAATATATTTAACTGGGTTCTGCAATGTGTAGTCTTTCAACATTATCGCCTCAAAAACAAGAAATTGCCTTTCTTCGTAAGGGGGTACCCCCTTGAATCACTTTGTTGTAAGTACTTTTTTTCATACCTAAACACATAATTTTTACTTAGATTCATTTGCAGAGTTACATTCTATTAGATCGGACATACATTTATACGTTATTACAAGTGGTTCCCCACTTAAGCCCCCCCATTTAAAGGCCCCCTGACCCTCTAAAACCCCTTTTTTGGGCATATTTGTTTTCCCCGGTGACCTGTGATGTCACAGGCTGTACCACTTAAACCCCCCCCCCAAATTTTTTTTAATATAAATAAAATTTTCGGCATTTTTATTTTTAATCTCAACAGCTATTGAAATTTAAATCAATTTTTCTTTAAAACTTTTTATATTTTTGATTGAAATTTAATGTTAAGTACATTTGAATGTCTGAAAAAAAACAAATGTCCTGACAAAATATTACATCTTTTAATTTTTAAATTTAACCATACAACTTTTGAAGTAAAGCTTCAGTTCAGTGTTCAATTATTTTTATTTATCGCATTTCACCCAACTTTTTCAATTTCAGCTGCAAAACTCACTGAGGAATATTTGGAGTTTTGAAAATAAGTGTATTACATTTCTGAATTACAGCTTGTCACATGGATACAAATGATAGTTTTGACTTTTTGAGACTCTCATTTTGCATCTGTGTGGGCCTCGTAATTTCTCATTTCATATTTATTTACTGTTTGAAGTTAACTGAAAATAACTACGTCTCGTTTCTCTGAAGTACCAATACCGACCGAAAAGTGTGCCAGTTTAGGGAGTATGCATCAGTTAGGCTCGTAGGTTGGAAAGAGATGTCAGTGTGAGTATGGTAGGGACTTTAAGCGACGGTAGTTTGTACAAGCCACCTGTCGGCATCAGGGAAGGCTTATTTCCCAGTCTAGTACATTTTTACCAATTTTGTGTTTTTTCACTCTTGAACAGGATATCTTAGATGCGATCACTAGGCCCTTCGGTTTCGCGTCATGGCTGAACTTCTTGTCGAAGCCTATTGGTCAAATGTGAATCCGGTGCTCTCATTGCCAATGAGGGTGTTGGTCAAAACGGGTCAACGTTGAGTTGTGCCAGTCGGGAGCGAGGACTAAGTAAACTTTGGTGATGTTTATTCTTGCTAACTACATTTGAGCATAAAGTACTTTTCGTTATTTTTTTTGTAAAGCCGAAAAAAAAGTTCAGATATCTGATAAAAACTTCTCGAGAATACAATTCTCAGACCAAAAGCTTTTGACATTATCCCCCCTGGCCTGTTGGACCACTTATAACCCCCATTCTGGCTTTATGACATTAGGAGTACTGGTCGCATTTAAACACTTCGGACATGAATTTTCCCAATTTTATTTAACATGTTCTTTTTTCTGAAAATATGGAAAACTTCAGCTATTTTGGTACTTCGTTTTCATTTTGATTACATGGGCTAGGAAAGCATCTTTTGATGGAGTTCAAAAAATTTTCGTTAGAAAAACTTTTGAATTTCTTGTTTTTGGAATTTAAAAAACCGATTTACAGAAAAAAAACGAGTCAGAATTTAGACAAAACTAACTGGTGGTTTTGCACGGACTCTTCAGCTGCACATTGATCTGGGTTTTCGAATGGTGTGACTTTGAAATCAGGGAGGAGTAGTATTTTCCCCGAGGCACAGTCAAATAAGGCCAAAAACGTTTTTTGGTGATTACTGAGAGCAAATTCAGAATTTTCAAAAAACTCAACTTGAATGTTTTTGCTCCGTTCTGTCCGGTTTTTGCGTCATAAATTTCATTGTTGTACTCTAAAAAAACTCAGGAAGGCGTAGGCTTTTTGAAGTGAAATAGTGCCATTTGAAAGGTCGTTTCCTGATTTGGTGGCCAATCAGAGGCCTTCGATTTGTTTTGTGAAAGCAGTTAATGTTCAATTTATCCCTAAATGAAACTACAATATGATTCGTGCTGTTCTTAGTACTTTCATTGAGGCGACGCCTGAAACCCTGTTTTGGCCTTAAAATGCGCCAGTACTCCCTTAAGGGGGCTATCTGTTGATTAAATAAAGGCCCTTGGGCATTAAATGCTCAAAATTTTGATACGAGGTGATAATTAAGTGTACTAAGAACCCATCATCAAAAAAAATTTCGAATTTTTGCATTTTTTCGGTTTTTTTTCCAAGTATTTTTAAAGATGAAGTTAAAAATACGTTTTGCTCGATTTACCACTAAATTCAAATTTCGCTTGAGTTAAGCCACTTTCTCATCAGTGGTTCACTGGCTTTCTTTTGAGCCTACTTTCAAAAATCGAAGCACTTTTGTTTTGCGGTGTTTTTGAAATGACCAAAAATCAGTATTTTCGAGTTTCAGCTGGAATTGCAGACAGCTCGCTTTAATCTCTTTCTCGAGGAGATAGATTTGAAGTCTGGATTTTGAAAAATCGGTTATTTGGCGTTCTAAATTGTTCAGTTCGCCGGATCAATAAAGCTCGCCTTAAAAGATTAACATTACTACCGTTACGTGATCTGTGGAAAATTTGAACTCATTTGATATACCGTCTGGGAGGAGATAGATTTTGCAGTTTGGAAAAGGTCACCTTGTTCGTACTGGTAGCCTTTGGTGTGATGGATCAAATATTTATGGTTACTTTTCGCAAGATTAGGTAGATCTACAAATAAGCATTTTCAAGGTTTTTGTCTACGCTTTTAGTTTCGATATATTCATCTGTGGATATGTCGAATTTGCCAGTTATACCCCCTTAAGGGAGTGGGTGTTCGCAATTGAGCTCTTCCGAGGCCATTTCCGCCAACTTAGCAGGGGTGATATTTCCAAAATCTTTGTCCTACAGAACACCTTCGCCGGTATTTTTGAATTAAACGTATCTGTACAATCCCACCTACGCGACACCTCGCTTTTAAAAAGCTTCCTTAAACAGAACACGGCGTTCGTACCTACGCCTTCCAATTTCATCATTTTTATTATTTTTTTTGCGTGAGGACTCCGGGAACCTAACAATAATGCAAATTTCTTTTGTTTTATTTTGCTTTCGGCACCCAAAGCAAAAAACGAAACAAAATTATGATTTATTTATGATTTTAATGAAAAGTGCGCTCATTTTGTTTTTCTTTTGACGTACCGATGTTAAATTGCAACAAAATCCTTAACAGTGTTTGTATTTACGGAAAAAAATTTTATTTTGAAGTTTTTCTGGTTTTCTAAATTTTGTCAAAATTTAGGCTCAAAATGAAGTTGCCATGGCCCCAAGAGACGCCAAAGCAAATTTCGAAAACTCTCTAGTTTTATTGTCAAAAAGTCTCTGCTGTTTCAGATGCAGTATGAGTCGAAGCTTGGTATCTCTCAACTGGTGGAGGAGATACGCTTTTGCCTGACGCCTCCACTGACCCATTTCAAACAATTTTTGGCTAAAATGAAAAATTGACATGGCCCCAAGAGCCGCCGAAGGCAAATTTCCAAAAAAAACTCTCTAGTTTATTGTTGAAACAAGGTTTGTGCTTTCGATGCAGTATTTGAGTTCGAAACTATATCTCTCCAAACTGGTGGAGGATATAGCTTTTGCCTGAGCCTCCCACTGATCATTTCAAATTTTAATTTTTAGTTTTTTTGCTGTTTTTGTCCGCCGAAGCAATTTTAATCAAAGCATATTTGCACGATTTGTTAGGCTCGGAGCCTCACCAAAATAATAAAATAACGGAAAAATTTTTGGGGGAAGGAGGGGTTGGTTACGGACTGCGTGTTTTTTAGAGGCTTTTTAAAAGCGTGGTGTCGGCGTAGGTGGGATTGTATCAATTACTGTTAAGTTTAAAAATTCCCGCGAAGGTTGTGTTCTTTTAGTTCACAAATGTTTTTGGTATCACCTGTGCTAGGTTTACGGGAAATGACCTTTGAAGAGGCTCAAATTTGCGACACTTACTCCCTTAACCCTGTTGTGAGCACAGAGCCATCAATTGTGGCTCCAGATACCTAACATCATCGAAAAAGACAAAAACTGCATCGAGGAATCTTTTGTATTCAAATACCTTATTAAAGATTTAGGATTCGGTTTCAAGAATAATTGATTTTTTCTTCGATGTTTTGTTCCGGCTTACCAGGAGATTGATTTATCAGAGGTTTTTTAGGCCATATGTTTCTTCCGTAAAATTATTTCGGAACTGGGACATACAAATCAAATGTGAGATTAGCCCAGTTTTTGGAAAGTGTTGTGCTGCTGAACAGTTGAATAAAAATTTATTGGTATCTCGGGGCAGACATTTTTTCACTTAGGAAGATTGAAATTGTCTTAAATTTTCAACTTCAAGCTATCCCTTGAAAAATTTAGTTCTTATAAAAAGTTGAATTTAACAATCAAACATTGTCCACAGTTGTATATTACCATATTTTACTCGAAAATATAGAAAAAATGCTTATCTGTTGTTACTTTTATACGGGCAAAATAAACATTTTTTCATCAAATCATGATTTTTCAATAAATTTTTGACTTATTTATAAATTACTTTTATGATTTATGAGATATAAATCAAGCGGACAACTATGACGTAGGCCAGATTCTTGTAGCATTGATTTTCTCAGAGGATAAAATTTGTAGAGGACAACTGTGACGTGTATTACGTGTATGGTACACCTTGCTTTCTCACCAGTTTTTCTAGAACTTCAAATTAAAAATTCCTGAATTATGAATGTCGATTTGCAAAAATTATGACCTTTCATTCCTTATGCAGACAAAATTCAATTCCACTGCCTTAAGCTTTCTGTGAACAAATTTCAAGTGAGCCCATTGTGGCTCTGTGCCTTGGCGGAACTTTTTTTTATATTTGCTCCAAGGGATTAGGGGAGTGGTCGTCGACATTTTAAAAAGGCAAAAATGGGGTTTTCAATGACCAATTGTAGCAAAAGTACAAATAGTTTGCACACAACATTACCTCTCTCTGCATATATTGAACAAAATCTCTGCATTCCTAAAATAATCATAGTGGGACGGTGGTCGTCAATCAGGAAACGTGCTTACAAATACGGAATTATTTTTTCCAAAATGATCTCCTCCCTGAGTTTTTTGGGTACAACAATGATTTATGACTCAAATAAACGGACAGAAACGTGAGCAAACACCAAGTTGGTTTTTTTGAAAAATTCTTGATTTTGCTCTCACTATCACCAAAAAACTGTATTTTGTCCTTGTTTAGGGGTCTCAATCAAAATGTATCTCCTTCCCTGGATTAAAAGTCACACATTCGAAAACCCATAAATGGCAGCTTTGAAGAGTTCCCGTTGCAAAACACAAGATTGAGTTTGTCTAATTTCTGATCGTTTTTCTGTAATGTGGTTTTAAATTTTCCAAAATCAATAAATTTCAACATTTTTCATACGAATATTTTTGAACTCATCAAAAGTGCTTCCCATGGTTCCAAATAACGAAGTACCCAAAATTTGCTGCGGAATTTT
The DNA here is from genome assembly GCA_004367855.1 of Oikopleura vanhoeffeni. Lineage (NCBI taxonomy): Eukaryota > Metazoa > Chordata > Appendicularia > Copelata > Oikopleuridae > Oikopleura > Oikopleura vanhoeffeni. The sequence goes on along the minus strand of SCLH01001963.1, from coordinate 44,428 downwards.
CCATTTTTCATAAAAAGGGCATTGAATAAATGGGAAAATTTGTTTCTAGAGCCTCATTTTGCGACGACCACCCCCTTAAAGCCCCTCTGACCAGTTAAAACCCCCTTTTTGGCCAAAGTTCTAGGGGGGCTTTAAGTGGTCAACTACTGTATATTACGTATATATATTTATTTCGCTTGGTCTTTTACGGCTTATCTTTCTCATAAAATCTAATCAATTTAAATTTCGTCTTCTACTCACAAAAGTACCAGTCTTGGTGAATTCTATCATTTTTGCTTTGATTTTATAGTAACTATTATCAATCTTTTATAACTCGGTTTTTCTTGTACCAAAAAATTTCATTTTAAAATAAAAACAAATAGCTCTAAAATGTAATCTGCTTTATCTAATTATCATTTTGGATGTACTTTTTTGCAGTAACACGAATGGACGTGTTATCATATCGGCAATGTAATCAGGGCTGATTGGAGTTGTTGCAGTTTTTGACACTATTGTGCATGTTTTTTTAGAGTGGATAGGAAACATTAAAATTCTTATGATTAATTAAGGTAAAATATGGGGGGGGTTAATCAGCTCTCGAACAAAGAAATTACCCGAGCCGATTTTTTTAGTTTCCTGTTCGCTGATTGCAGGACCTTTTAGGGGCACATTGTCAATGTGACATTGATGGTTCACCGTTGCTACAAACGGATTCCTTGCAAGTTTCTAAGCATTTTGATAAACAAAATTTCGGAAATTTTTTTTTAACTTTTTAAAATCGCAAATGAAAAATTTCGAAATGTGTAGGTGTTCGATTTAACCCCTAAGGAACTATAATATGCAATTGTAAATTTTATAAAGTAAGAAAATTAATTAAATGCAAAAATACGAATATAAATATAGGGTAAAGTTATATGAGAATTTTTTTGTATTCGAGAGCTGATTACCCTCCCCAATTGTTATTCTAATTCATCATAAGAATTTTAATGTTTCCTATTTACCCTAAAAAACACCCTGGTGTCTCTCACAGAGTCAATTAGTTGTGATTTTGACGGTTTGATGTTCAATTTGAAGCAGGTTAATATTATTAACGATTCGCTGAAATTCATGGGCTTGAAAGGACAATAAGTTTGACATTTTAGCAGGACATAGCTGGTAATGGAGCACCTCGAACCGGTAAATTTATATTTAGTACCCTTCTGGTTTATCAAAGAAAACAGGCGACTGACATTTTGAGCGATTCCAACTATGAACAGAGTAATCGAATCGTACAAAAATTTACTTGAGGCCCCAATGTGTGCAAAATGATTGTACAAAATGATGAAAATTAAAAAAAAGGTCAGGAAAGCAATTGTTTATTCGGAAGACCTTGTTCAAAAAAATTTAGTGCTAAACTCACCTCATGATACTGTTTTTAAGGGTTTGCTTAGTTTATATCTGGAACCATGCATTACCACAACCGATTTTCATTACACAATACAATTTCAAACGATTTGAAGACAATTGTACAGAACATTTCTGAATTGCTACTAATCTCTAGGGCAAGGAAAAAACAGCAAAACTTTAATTATTTTTAATTATGTTTAAATTGTAGTCCTTGAAAAAATTTAACGTTCAGTACAAAAAATATATTAAAAAGTTGTCAGCTACTGCTTAAAATAAAAAATCGTTGTCAAAATTGCCTATGTTTAATCTTAAATTGTTTCTTGAAATTTTTTTCAAAAAAAATAAAAACCTCAAGCTTAAACATAGGCAATTTCTAAAACGGTTTTTCATTTTCAAGCAGTAGCTGACAACTTAAAAAAAAATTACTGAACGTAATATTTTTTAACGGGCTACAATTTAAACATCAATTCAAAACTGTTTAGCATGAAATACTTTGCCGTTTCTACCTTATACTAGGCCCTAGTAACTAGGAGCGCTCCGGAGTTAGATTTAAAGAATAACGAAACTTTAATTTTACTTTCCGAGCTGGTGGAAAATGTTTGAATACTTTCGTAATCTCCGCGGTGCGTTTAAGGGAGTACTGGTCGCATTTTTAGGCCAAAAAACAGGGTTTTTCAGCGTCGCCTCATGAAGTACTAAAACAGCACGAATATGTATTTCAGTTGTAGAAATAAATTGAAAATTAATTGCTTTCACAACAAATTTGAAGGCCTCTGATTGCTGACCAATCAGGAACGACTTTTCAAAAGTGGCACTATTTTCACTTCAAAGCCTACTCCTCTCTGAGTTTTGAAGAGTAGAGATACTTTTATAGGCATTTATGACCACAGAAAACGTGGGCAGAACCCAGTTCAGTTTTACTCAAAAAATTTCATCGGCGCTTAAATGAGCAAAAAATGTTTTTTGGCCTTATTTTGAGTGCCTGGGGGAAATACTACTCCTCCCTGGATACGATGTATGTATACGTCCTTTTGGGATACGCGCAAAGCCCCTAGTTCGACAATTTGCATTTTGTATCTCGTCTTTTTGGAAACCGCGATTCAAATTCTTAGATTTCACAAAATTTGAAAAAATCACACTGAATATGTTCAATCGCGATGAAATACTTTTTTATGACAAATGAATAAAAAGACATCTGATCCAACTTATTTTTGTCTATTTTTTCAGAAAAAACATTTTTAACTAATCTGGAAAATTTCATGTCCGAGTTCTTTAAATGCGACCAGTACTCCCTTAAGTTATAACTACAATTAAATTTTTATGCTTATAAATTATTTGACAAAATCAAATTTTCTGATTTGAAATTGTGTTTTTATATTTTTGTTCAATTTTTATAATTTTTCAGAACTAAATTGACTTCGGATAACTCGGTAAATTATTAATTATGCTGTTATTTGTTATGTATCAACAAATTATATGGTATCCCTTTATCAACTTTCGATTAATCTGAGAGATGTGGGTTGAGGGAGCCAATCCCAACACTCCTAAGAACCCTTCTAGCCACTCATGAGGCCGCTTTCTCTTCTTTTCAGTCCACATCTCTTAGATTAATCGAAAGGTGATAAAGGGGTATAACCTGCATACCCCTTATGAATGAAATTGACCATTATTTTGAGCAACATTCCTGTCTTAAGAAGGTACTGGTCGCTGGCTCTATAGGGCCTTAGGGGCATAATAAATGCTCCAAAATGACCCAGGGTGATAACAAAGTGTACTACCGACCAAATCATCAAAAAAAAATTACGTTTGCTTTAATTTAACAACTAAANAAACGTCAAAATATCATCTTGACGTAAGCCAACTTTCTGATCAATGTTCCAGTGGCTTTCTTTTGAGCTTACTTACAAAATAATCGAAGCACATTTTTTCAAAAAAATTTTCACGTGACCTTCAAAAATTCATATTTTGAGTTTGGGGTCAAAATTTGAAAAAAAACGCTCTAGAGGATTTTTTATTTGTTTCGAGCTACCTTCTGTAAAAACTTGAGTGAATTTTGAAATTTAACCTAGGAAGAGATAGATGTATTTTAGACTTAAAAAATGTTTAAGGTGCGAAAGTGACCTTTTAGTCCTCGGGTTCTCACGGGAGTTAAAAATAGCGGTATCCAAAATAAAATAGCTGACTCGACGACCGGAAGGGTTTTCTTACAAATGTAAGATTTTTGCAACGTTATCGGATGTACCAGCTGGTCAAAATTAACCGGTAAAGTATAGCTTCCGTACCGGAAGTGATATTTCATAATTTACATGTAACAAAAGATGCTCAATTATCGGTTTTCTGGAAACGGTATTATGAACTAAAGTCATAAGTGACCGCAAGAGATGTTTTATTTCAAATCGTCTAACGCAAAAATATTTATATTTGTTTTTATGATGGTTTATTTCCCAACCATTTAGCTAGATGTTTGTTCAAATTTCAAATTCTAAAAACTTTTCGTTCGGGTTGTTGTATTTAAATATATGCATTAACAGGGTGTACATTTTTGCGTTATTTAAATTTGTTATTCACGTAGGTTTTGCCAAATAATACTTTTTGATTGCGGCGAGTAGTTTCTGCGAAACGAAGAACTGGTAGCAAAATGTGACATGCGTTTACATTAAACGTGTAATTACACGTATTATACGTTTTTTAATATCGCCCGTTTAGGACGTACGTTTGTTTTTGGAAACAAAAGTGAGTGCACAAGACGATTTGAAATAGGAATTTCAAAAGTGAAAATGGGTATCGATGTTATATATCTATCTTGTGAGAATTTTTTTCTGGTCATTTTAAGACCAGGATTTTTTTTGGTTTTGAGATTTAAAAAAAACTGTTAAAGGTGCGAAAAGTGACCTTTTAGTCCGCGGGTTCTCACGGGAGTTAAATAATGGTATCAGAAATAAAATAAGCTGACTCGACAGCGAAGAGATTTCTACAGAGGTGTAATTTTTTGCACGTTATCGGATGCACCAGCTGGTCAAAATTTACCGGTACCCGGGAAGTGATATTTCATTAATTTACTCTGTACCAAAAGATGCGCAATTTTCGGTTTTTCTGGAACGGTATTATGAACTAGGTATAGTGACTGCAAGGAGGCTTCGCTGTCGAGTCAGTTTATTTATTTCTGATACCGTTATTTTAACTCCCGTGAGAACCCGCGGACTAAAAGGTCACTTTCGCACCTTTAAGGGGGGTATGCGACTCTGATTTGACATTTTCTAGGTGAAATATACTGAAACTAACTTCATGAGAAAAAGAAAATGCTAATTTGTAGATCTATCCTTATTCTTGCGAAAAAGTACATCACAAATTATTTTTGACCATTCACCAATAGGTACAGTATCGTAACAAGGTGACATTTTCAAAATTTCAAAATCTATCTCCTCCCAGACGGTATATCCATTGAGCTCAAATTTCCACAGATCACGTACGGTAGTATATAAATTTTTAATAAGAGCTTTTTTTCGATTCGGCGACTGACAATTCTAGAACGCCAAATAACCGACGATTTTTAACATTGCAGACTTCAAATCTATCTCCTCCAAGGATATGTTTGCAAAATAGCTCAAATTTTTATCATTATTCCTTCTTTTTGCAATTTCGAGCTAGAACTTGAAATATGATTTTTTTGGTCATTTTCCGAAAAATTTCCGAAAAAAAGTGCTTCGTTTTTTTCGAAGTAGGCTCCAAGAAAGCCAGTGAACACTGATGAGAAAGTTGGCTTACGTCAAGTCGATATTTGAAGTGTTAGTGGTCAATTTGAGCAAACGTATTTTTTTACTTCATCTTTTTTAAATATTAGAAAAAATCGAAAAAAAATGCGAAAATTTCGATTTTTTTTTTTGATGATTGGGTTCTTAGTACACTTAATTATCACCCCGTATCAATTTTCAATCATGTTTATGCCTCTAGGCCTTTATTCTTACATAAAATCGATACCTATTTTTTACTTTTGAATTTCTTATTTTCAAATCGTCCAAGTATAAACTGAATTGATTTCACTGTACAACATATTATGTTAAACTGCTTTGCGAAAACCCAGATTCTTGTAATTTGTCAAATTTTAATTATTTACAAAGTTTCAAATCCTGGTTTGTACTTTATAGGCTTTAGATTGTGAAAGTGTTTTCGTTTATATAATCCTGACTTTAAACCTCACTCACCCTGAAATAAAGTTTTTAAATCAGTGTTTTTTTATTTTTTACTTGGAAATACTTTTTTGAACTTTTTTTTGGAAATTTTGTACTTGTAATTGAAGGAACCAGCTAACTGTTTAAGATTTTTCTAAAAGTCCATTTAGTTTTTTGTATTAAATTTTGCATATATTGCTGTAAAGACTTTACAGTAAGTGTATTCAGATTATGCAGAAATAATAGATTGATACAGTGAGGCACCATGCATCATGCACGTGATAACATCCTCATATTTGGAAATGACCCCTAAATTGTTCCAATTTAGCTGAGATTTGGGTATTTTGACTAATGTGAGAAAAGCTAGACCAATCAGCGATTTCTAAATTTTTTAACGTCTTCAGTCTCTAATCGCCTTTTTTTTTCCCCACATTAATCAAACTCCCCAAAATGTCAGCTAATTGGAGCAAGTTTAGGGGTCATTTTCCAATTGAGAATGTTTAAGGGTATCCCTGCTCCTACATTTTCTGCCGTTATTTGTCATAAAATGCCACAATCAATGTTTTATGTTTTTGACGCATAAAAGAACCTCAATGACAACAAAAAAATTTTCGAAATTTTGCGTTTTTTCGTTTTTTTCCAAGTATTTTTCTCAAATTTGTTCACAAATAACGTTGTGTCAATTTGCACTAAACTTCGAAACTTATTGAGCTCGGTATTGGCTTATATTTAACCTGCGCGAATTTGTGCGTCATCACTTATTGATTGATTAATTTTGTTTGATAAGAAAAAGAGAATGGTTTTCATTCCAGCACAAATGTCTTCACCACTTGAAACTCAGGCGGTACAGTATCGTTACAAGATGACTTTTTCCGAACTCCAAAATCTATCTCCTCCCAGACGATATATCCAATTAAGCTTAAATTTTCACAGAACACGTTACGGTAGTATGCCAATCTTTCAAAACAAGTTGTTTTTGATACGGCGACAAAAAAATTTAAAACGGCAAATAACCCACGTTTTTAGATGATGTTAGAATACAAAATCTCCTGCTAGGATAAATTTGCAAAATTGCTCAAATTTTAACTTGATATTCCTCAGGAGATTCCTAAGAGATTAGAACGAGGTTTTCTTGCAACTTCCGACTAAAATTTGTAATATGTTTTTTTGATTAATTTCGAAAAAAATTCCGAAAAATTGTCACTTGATGAGGCTTATAAAACAACTGAAATAAAGCTGACAATTTATTGATTAAAAAGGTACTTACAGCATTTCGAAATGTCTAGCCTGAAGCTGTCAACAATACTTTTAAAAAACCCAAAAAGATTCTTATTGTGTTATTTGAGATGTTTTAAAACCTATATACAGTCGGTTTGACCCATTTTTACAATATTACTATAAGGGGTATAGCCTATATCGTATAGGCTATATACCGTATAGCCTATAGGAGATCCCCTATATCCCCTATTCACACTTTTGTTAATATCCCGGCCCTAATTAGGAAACGTAGTGTGTTTTTAAGTAGTAGGGCCGGGATATTAACAAAAGTGTGAATAGGGGATATAAAACGCATATATAAAAGGCAGAAAAATCAGACATGCCCACCCCTTTAAATTTCTCAAAATTTTTTATCATCATTAAAATTGTTAAAATAGGCTACACTTTAATATCTTGTTTAGAAGGAGTAATTACGTGAAAGGCCAATATTGCTGCCTTGTTTAAATTGAGCGTAATAACTCACAGAATAAAATCACTATATAATATTGCAATTTGCAATCAATTCCCAATTTTTCCCACTTTCAAAATTGGGTTTTTCCTTATTTTTTGTCTACATTTGCTTGATTTAATTAATTTAAATTAATTATATATTTCATCAATAATTTTGACAAAATTTCCTTAAATAATTTTAATAAGAATTTTTAAGAATTTTTTTTATACTGAACGTCATATTTTTCAAGGGCTACAATTTCAGTATAATTAAAATAAAATTGAGCAAATGAAGTTTTGCCGTTCCTACTTAGTTTAGTTCCTATTTAAAAAAGCACTTGCCTCGTATATTCAGCGTCAGCCGCACCATACTAATAGTACTTCTTTTGTAGGAACTATGTCTCTTTAAAACTCTAGTTAGACTTTGCTATTTTGGTCTAGTATATAAGTAGCACATTGATAGTATAATATACTAGACCAAACTGGCAAAGTCCAAATAGAGTCCTAAAGAGATATGGTTGAGCGTGCCATGCAAAGCAAGAAATCTAGTAGACTTACTCTACCTGAACTACACCGAAAGCGCACTAGAATCTAGTAATTTGCGTTTCATGTAGCTTCTCCTTTCACACAGAATATACTGCCGACTAGTGGTTAATGGGGTTAATTTCTTTTGATAAACATTTTAAGCTAGTTATCTAAAAACATTACTTGTTTAGAAGGGGTCGCGAGTCGCGACCGGTCGATAGTAAAATGTATAAAACGTAAAATGTTAAATTTTAGATTTTGAAATTTTAGAATTTTCACTTTCGGTCAAGAGCAAACGGATAGATCTTCATATTAATCTTATCAAATTTTTTATAACTTGTTTTGTTTTATTCTGAGCCTTGATTCAAAATATTAAAAACCGTTGAGTACCCCCTTAAACCAGCACGAGTTACAGTGGTTACCTAGATAATCCCCCTCTCTGATATGGCCAAAAAGAGGTGCATTATCTAGTCAGGGGGGCAATATCAAGAGGGGACATTATCTAAGTAACCATTGTATTTAACATGAAATTCCAATTTTTTGCCGGATCAGATTATTTTGATCGAATTCTTTAACACGATATAAATTTTTTTTTGCATGAACCAGCAAAAAATAAATTGGCTTAACATTCAAAAAATTTATCAAAATGGATTTTTTTCATGATGTCGTTGCATTTTTGAAATAATTAGTTAAGACGATTTGAAATAAGAAATTTAAAAACTCAAAAATGGGTATCAATGTTTTTAAGCTATCTTGTAGAGAATTTTTTTCTCGTCATTTTAAGACTTAAAAAAATGTTTAAAGGTGCGAAAAGTGACCTTTTAGTCCTCGGGTTCTCACGGGAGTTAAAATAGCGGTATCAAAAATAAAATAAGCTGACTCGACAGCGAAGGGTTTTCTACAAAGGTAAGATTTTTTGCAACGTTATCGGATGTACCAGCTGGTCAAAATTAACCGGTAAAGTATAGCTTCCGGTACCGGAAGTGATATTTCAATAATTTACATGTACCAAAAGATGCTCAATTATCGGTTTTCTGGAAACGGTATTATGAACTAAAAGTCATAAGTGACCGCAAGAGATGTTTTATTTCAAATCGTCTAACGCAAAAAATATTTATATTTTGTTTTTATGATGGTTTATTTCCCAACCATTTAGCTAGATGTTTGTCAAATTTCAAATTCTAAAACTTTTCGTTCGGGTTGTTGTAAATTTAAAATATGGCATTAACAGGGTGTCACATTTTTGCGTTATTTAAATTTGTTATTCACGTAGGTTTTTGCCAAATATAAACTTTTTGATTGGCGGCGAGTAGTTTCTGCGAAACGAAGAATGGTAGCAAAAATGTGACATGCTGTATACATTAAACGTGTAAATTACACGTATTATACGTTTTAATATCGCCCGTTTAGGACGTACTTTGTTTTTGGAAACAAAAGTGAGTGCACAAGACGATTTGAAATAGGAAATTTCAAAAGTGAAAAATGGGTATCGATGTTATATATCTATCTTGTAGAGAACTTTTTTCTGGTCATTTTAAGACCCAGGATTTTTTTTTGGTTTTGAGATTTAAAAAAAAACTGTTAAAGGTGCGAAAAGTGACCTTTTAGTCCGCGGGTTCTCACGGGAGTTAAAATAATGGTATCAGAAATAAAATAAGCTGACTCGACAGCGAAGAGATTTCTACAGAGGTGTAATTTTTTGCAACGTTATCGGATGCACCAGCTGGTCAAAATTTACCGGTAAAGTATACCTACCGGTACCGGAAGTGATATTTCATTAATTTACTTGTACCAAAAGATGCGCAATTATCGGTTTTCTGGAAACGGTATTATGAACTAGAGGTCATAAGTGACTGCAAGGAGGCTTCGCTGTCGAGTCAGTTTATTTATTTCTGATACCGTTATTTTAACGCCCGTTGAAACCCGCGACTAAAAGGTCACTTTTCGCACCTTTAAGGGGGTATGCGACTCTGATTTGACATTTTCTAGGTGAAATATACTGAAACTAACAGTCATGAGAAAAACGAAAATGCTAATTTGTAGATCTATCCTTAATCTTGCGAAAAAGTACATCACAAATTATTTTTGACCATTACACCAATAGGTACAGTATCGTAACAAGGTGACATTTTCAAAATTTCAAAATCTATCTCCTCCCAGACGGTATATCCAATTGAGCTCAAATTTCCACAGATCACGTAACGGTAGTATATAATTTAATTAGAGCTTTTTTCGATTCGGCGACTGAACAATTCTAGAACGCCAAATAACCGACGATTTTTACAATTGCAGACTTCAAAATCTATCTCCTCCAAGGATATGTTTGCAAATAGCTCAAATTTTTATCATGTATTCCTCTTTTTTGCAATTTCGAGCTAGAACTTGAAATATGATTTTTTTGGTCATTTTCCGAAAAATTCCGAAAAAAAAGTGCTTCGATTTTTTCGAAGTATAGCTCAAAGAAAGCCAGTGAAACACGATGAGAAAGTTGGCTTACGTCAAGTCGATATTTTGAAGTGTTAGTGGTCAAATTTGAGCAAACGGTTATTTTTAACTTCATCTTTTTAAAATACTTAGAAAAAAATCGAAAAAATGCGAAAATTTCGAATTTTTTTTTGATGATTGGGTTCTTAGTACACTTAATTATCACCCCGGATCAATTTCAATCATGTTTAATGCCTCTAAGGCCTTTATTTACATAAAACATCGATACCTATTTTTTACTTTTGAAATTTCTTATTTCAAATCGTCCAAGTATAAACTGAATTGATTTCACTGTACAACATATTATGTTAAACTGCTTTGCGAAATAACCCAGATTCTTGTAATTTGTCAAAATTTTAATTATTTACAAAGTTTCAAATCACTTGGTTTGTACTTTATAAGGCTTTAGATTGTGCAAAGTGATTTTCGTTTATAATAATCCCTGACTTTAAACCTCACTCACCCTGAAAATAAAGTTTTTAAAATTCAGTGTTTTTTGATTTTTTACTTGGAAAATACTTTTTTGAACTTTTTTTTGGAAATTTTGCTATGTAATTGAAGGAACCAGCTAACTGTTTAAGATTTTTCTAAAAGTCCATTTTCAGTTTTTTGTATTAAATTTTTGCAAATAATTATGCTGTAAAGACTTTACAGTAAAGTGTATTCAGATTATGCAGAAATAATAGATTGATACAGTGAGGCACCATGCATCATGCACGGTGATTAACATCCTCATATTTGGAAATGACCCCTAAACTTGTTCCAATTTAGCTGAGATTTTGGGTATTTTGACTAATGTGAGAAAAGCTAGACCAATCAGCGATTTCGAAATTTTTTAACGTCTTCAGTTCTAATCGCCTTTTTTTTCCCCACATTAATCAAACTCCCCAAAATGTCAGCTAAATTGGAGCAAGTTTAGGGGTCATTTCCAAATCTGAGAATGTTTAACACCGTGTTATGAAATATAATCCATCAAATTTAAATTTGATCCGAGTAATGAAATCAACCTATTGATTACGTCCATGTAATTATAAGTCGAGCGCCTTCAAATTATTCCTGAAAATTGTATAACGAAATTCCGTCAACCCATCAATTTCGAGGGTTTACTACCGTTTATAATCAGAAACAACAGAGCTTAGAAACCATGGTTAAACGGCACTTGTAACCGCACGGTCAAGGTCAAGTGGTTAATGACATTCAAACTGCCAATTTCATTTCCTAAAGCATACAATTAGAAAATACAGTACTTTCTCGAGATTGATCTGGTGCTCTTATTATTCGAGTTTATTTAGAAGATTAGTTAATTTCTCTCCTGTCCCGTTTTTTTGACCAGTAATTTAATTTTTAAATTCAAACTAAATGATAAGTTTAGTGAAGGTCAGAATATGGAGAGTAAATTAGTGCTGAAACCGTGGTGGCTTTGGCGCTGCAGGGAGTGTCTCCTCCTTAAGAGTTTCACCATCAGAGACACAGAGAGCGCACCCCGTACCCAGCCGAGAAGCCGAAAAAGCTAAAAGCTGCTCAATACATAACTAATACACTTAAAAACCCTTTTTTATATATTTTTATCACCGTTCTTTTTGTGCTATTGTTCCAGCAATACTTCACACGGATTTATTTTTTTTTAATTTAGAGATTTTTTTACAGAGATTTTTTAAAATGATTTTGGGAATATCCCACGAAACCACGGAAAGTCACAATGAGCGGGAATAGAAAAAAATTCACGGATTTATTTTGGAACGTTTAAAAAACCACATATTTCAAAACCTAGAGATATTTAAAAACAGAGATTATTTGCGAAGCTTATTAGAAAAACTGAATTATACGAATACAGAGGCGGCGGACAGAGAAAAATGCAACACTGGGTAAATATACTAATCAATCCCGATCTGAAAATCCGACCGATTAAGTTTTTTGCCAGGATAAACCATATATAAACAGTTCAACCGCGCTGGCAGCGTTGTTTTGTAAACCGTAGAATTAATAAAAAAATGTTGTAGCAACGAGTTCTAAAATTTAACTCATTAACGGTCGAAAGGGACCGTTTTCGCCATTTGATAATTTGTCACAAAATGCTAATTTTTCGGTTGAAGATGTTCAGAATTTAATTTCAGCCCGTTAGTGGTGGTGTAGTCTGATTCCAACTTTTTTCAAGTTCAGATTTACCAAAAAACTTGAATTTTAAGTATCTTGACGATATATCTTACCGCGTAATTTCCTTGATTTAAAGTGTAAAATTAATGAAAAAACGTGGTTAAGATTGGGCGTAATTTATGTATTTTGATTCATGTTTTTTTTGTTATCTCAATTCAGGTTTTATTCCAAATGAATATAACATGCAATTTTACAATGATAGTATTTTTAAAGGGGGGGTAATCTCTATTTGTATATATTACTGTTAATCTGTTAATAGTACTATTTTGGATAAACCATTTTAAGTTTTCGGTTTATGTTTGTTATATGATTAACTTCCACCAGTTAATTTTTCCGCAGAATTAACGTTGCCGACCACCTCCTTAAACCCTTTTACTACACTGCAAATTGCAGGCCCTATTTGCGAGACTCTACATTAGTAATACATAGAGCCTTTGGAAGTTGCACAACAAATTAACGCTTCATTTTGACGGGAAAGTTTTAAGAATAAATGATGGGGACCGCTGGGACTTATCAGGTCTTTTAACCGGGTGTGTGGGAACTCTGATGGAAAGTTGTTTCGTGTTAAGGGGATGATTGGCCGAAAATGTTCATAAATTCATTTAAATAACTTTTTCGAAAAAAATAAAAGTAAATAAGGCCATAACTTGTCCTTCTATTCTTATAACTTGCTAAAAAAGTATTTTTATTGTGTTCTGGAAATTATATTTAGTCAGTTTTATTAATATTCTTTATTTTTGGAAAATAATGTAGGGTTTTCAAACTACAGTATGTGTTTTTTTGAGGGGGAAAAGAGTATCAAGTGACGCGGGACAAGACGAATAATTAAATTTTTGGCTCTCGGCGGTCTCCACCAACTCTTCAGCTATACATTCATGTGGTTTTGAAATGTCTATTTTGACCCTTAAATAGGTTAAGATTTTTTGATCAGTCTGGAGGAAAATGACCACCCCTATAAGGAAACTTCCGGACTGTTATTTCAAACAGTGGGGACACCCTTATCCTTGACAAATACATCATAATGTGAAAATAAACCTCGTTATATCCCATAATATTTAGAAGGAATTTGTAAATATATTCTTAAAATTTTCGCCAAAAATCGAATATCTTAAATGTTGGATCGGAAGGCAAAAAAGAACATAATTATTTTGTCCGTTGTTTATTATTTTTCGAAAATCTGGAATTATGCTTTTAAATCATGAAATTTCATGTCTAGTTTTTCGGTGAAAAACGAAAATGATTGCGCCATGATCCTTTAAGGCAGTTTATAGCAAAATATTATTGCACTCCTATTTTCAATTCTTCACAAAAACTCATCTTGTGAGGTTTGGAAATTTCTGTCAGCTCAAAAAGAAATTATAAATAACTACAGGCTGAGTTTTCATTTTATAGGGTTTTGAGCAGACCAAAAAAAGATTAGGCGATTCTTCTTTGTTCACTCTTTTTGATTGGTCTCTAGAGCTAGTCCAGCAAAACCCATAAACAATTAGAAACTCGACCAGTAGGAATGTCACCGTGATGTGCAATTTTTAGTCATTTCTTCTAAAATGCGGTTATTTTTATGTTAAAACCACAAAATTTTTCATAACAATAAATGTTTAAGTCAGTTTGAGGCGTTGATCAAATGATTAAATTTTTTCAAATAAATTCAGTTAGACCCCACAAATTTTATAAGTTTTAAATAAAATTTTAAAAATATAATAAATACAATTTGTATGATGATTGAATTTTGTGATTTAAATAACACGTTCTAAAATTTTCATCAGTATAATTCATTTCCAAAACCTTTTATTTAAGTTCAATATTTAGTTTTAGAAACAACTAAATAATTTCTAGATGTTAGCCTCTTTGCGAACAAATTGAAGCCGAGCTATTTTAATCTTAAAAATTAAAATACACTGAAAAATCGAAACGTTGATTAAAAATGATAATAATTTCAAATGAAATAGTTTAGAACTTCCAATATATTTGCAGTTTTGTGAAAAACATAGTTTTATGGTGTAATTTCTATCTCAGTAGTTTGATATCTCGTAGTAACGGAAGAGATAATGTGATGATAATTGTTGTCTCTCCTTGAGCCCCCCTTACTTTGTTCATTAAGGAGGTGGTCATCTTGAGGTTGCGGCATATACTACTGGCCCGGTAATGACCCTTGGCATGCATCCGCTCATATTTTTTTATTAATGAATTATTTTCAAAACAATAGATAATTACTACTTGTTAAAATTTTGTAGATTTATTTGTATGTATAAATATATTCATTTTAAGGTATGTATAAATATATGTCTAATTTACGATAACCGGTGTATTTTATGTTTTTAAAAAGTGCGGTTTTCGACATTGGACGATCGGATTTTAGAACTAAACAGCTATTAATGATTTTCGTCCGATAAGAGACCAAAATGATTATTATTTATGTTTTGCTTATTCACATGTCGAGAAATGGCTGATTACAACAAATTTTTATCAAGCAAATAATTTTGAAGATACCGCATGTATTGAAAATGTTGGTTTGCAGCAATATAAACATGTTTTATTAACCGCCAATATTAAGCTAGTCGAAACGTGAATCATGAAAAATATTTCTTATACAACTTTCTTTGAAATATTTTTTATGGTATAAATTTCGAAAACCAATTATCATATTAATCTTCTCCAAAATTAAATATTAATTTTAAATATCAGGTTTTGAAAATTTTTTTCCTAAAATTATTTCTATCACCTATGATAGGTGAAAGCGATAGGTGACCTATCGCTTTCTGAACATTTTCTCGTTTTGAGGGAGCAAATGCATTTTACGCATAAATTTTGAATTTTTGTATGGTAAAGTATATTTTAACCTTTGAAGCACATTTGGTACACTTGAAACGAGATTCTGGTTACTTTAAATTAAAATTTATTTTTCATTACCGGCCACATAATCAAGCCAAGCCACAAAATCAATCCAAGCCAAATTTGGAAACCAAGCCAAGCCAAATTGAAAACCAAGCATGCTTGAAAAATTTATTTTGAAAGCTTCGCTTTAGCTTGGCTTGATCAAGCCAAAGAATCAAGCCAGCTGTGGCCAGGCCTGTACTAGCCGGTAATACGAAATACTAACTAATCTTTATTAAATGCAAAATCTTCCGTATAATCCTTCATTTTTATTGCGATATTTTAACTAAAATATATATTTGAATATATGTAAAATATGAAAAAAAATTTCAAACCTTTTTATCTTTTGATCACATTTCTAATTAAAAGACTCAAATTTGCAGAAAAAAATCTGAATGGTGTGACCAAATACTGTTTGGGGAGTTAAATTAGATTTATTCTTTGGCCCAAGTGTCTTATCAACTACTGCTATAACTTTAATTCGAAAAAAATATTTTGAACAGTTTCCCACTTCGATTCAATTTCGTATTCAAATTCAGGAGGTTTTCGACTACTATTTACTGAATTTGAAGCCGTCTCCGAGTGTACTTAGAATTATCACGATTTCAAAATAACTGATTTGCGGTATTAAACCTACTCTAAGGAATAAAATACTGAGGCGAATTAAGACCCAGAGCTTGAATTTTAATAAATAAATTTCGCTTACAATTTATTATGAAAAAAAATATCCTTTCGTGATCTAGGTCAATGTTTAAGATGACGGAGCTTTTAATTTTATTTATTTGGAATTTTACAATTAAATATTGCATATTGATCATTTTTAGGCTTCAAATTTTATTTACTAGTATATAATAAATTTTTGATTTCAAAATGTAAATGATTCAAAAAGTTATCAAAATTTTAGGTTTTGGCATTTTTAATATATTATCATCTTTATATTAAATATTCGGTAATAGTAATTATTCAGTATTTTGATACTTAAAATATCATTCTTATAATTGATTTCGTATTTCAGAATATTATTAATTTAAAACAGCTATGGATTATTTGATAGTTAAAATGATATTAATATGCTTTAAAATTGCTTTTCGTTTGGTTATACATAGAGAATGTATAGAGAATGTTTTCCTTTTAGAAGTGTGAATTACACTGTGTAATAAAATTTGAATTTCGAAATGTTGTAAATTTGAAAAATATAAATTATCTATTTTAGAATTATCAATATATATATATAATATGTATATAAATACATGTAATATATAAATAATATATATAATGTATATAACTTAGATTTTGCATTTTGATATGTTTTGTATTATTCATATAAATAATTTCGGCGTTCATAATATATAATAGTAGATAGTGCACAATTAGGCTGTTTCCGTAATTGATAGTTAATCCAACGTTACTAACTACACAGTTTGGTAAGTTTGGCACCTTGACAGGTAGATCCAAAGCATGCTCACGTGATTTTTCTATTTTTAGCCGCTACTTATGGAGACTACGTTTTGTTATTAGTGATGAAAGGTGTTTGCACAATAGATCTCACGTAGTAAAATCTTTCTTATAATCAGTGTTTTTTGCTTATATTCTAAATATGCATTACACCACCTTTTTCGAATATGGTGCCAAAGGTTATAAACAGTAAATTCAAATGATGGTATGAGACCAGGCTGAAAAACAACTATTGAATATTAATGGTGGTACGCCCGCGAGGCCTTTTAAAGTAGTTCTTTGGGGTTACCAGTCAGGTCTAAAAAATAAAAATTAGAGTACCGTACAGATAAAGGGTCAATTGGTGGGTTAAACTCGTCAGATTTTGAATCATTTTCGTTTAGAAAGTAACCACAGTTCATTTTGGCCTAACCATCGACCGAATGATCAAAAGTGCGGACTTATAGTGGTTAAAGTAAGCATAATATCTTCAAAAAACTTTCTTGAGGAATCTTTAAATTATCAATTAAGAAATGTCAATTATAAGCGTAAATTTTCTCGAAACTGAAATTTTTTTATTCAAATAACATGTTATAAAATCCATTATTTCATAATAATAATTAATTTCATTTATTTAACTCCCGTAGTGGCCGACAATCTCTGGACCCGTAGTGTCTTCGAGCCATCCGTGGCTTTGCGTTTAAATCAGCATATAACAGAGATTCTCATTAACATATATTTTTCAATGATAATCATATTTTTCAAAGAACTCTCAACAGTCCTATAGAAACAATTTGTTAAAAAAAGTTTATAAAAGTCATCAAATGTGAAGAAGAAAATTAAAAATTCTCTCATTTTCGCCGATTCTCACAAACAAGTGCATAAATAACAGAAATTAAGAGTTAATTTGACATTTTCAAATTTCAAATATTAAACCGTCGCCAATTTGGGTATTGCATCTGCGAAAAAAAATCTATGTTTTTATCATCATTCTTATGTAAAATGTAATGGAAAAAAAGTCTTAAAAACTTCTAAAGAACCACTTCACTTTTTTCAAAAATTGATTTAAGCAATTAATAAGTACTGTAATACAGTAAAAAATTTCGAAAAAAAACGCACAAACGTCAATTATCCAAATAGTCGATCAGTTTGTGAATTTTCATTCATACATGGTTAAGGGTCCTAAATTGCGATTAAAGGCTTTCGAGCCACGGATGGCTCCAAAGACACTACGGAAGTTAAGTAAAATATTTGGTCCTGTTATTCTCGAATCCCCCACAATAAAAATAATTCTTATGTAAAAATTTGATAATTTCTTCCACAAATTTTTTTTGAAATAGTGTGTATTCAGCCTTCGACAAACGTTAATTATAAATTGAAATTCAAAATTCTGATTAGTTATAATTAAACCGATCTGAATCGAGCAACATAAAAAAAAATTGAAATTATTACAAAAAATATCAAAATTGGAAAGCTTTTGAATTTTTTCAAAAATGAAACTGAAAAATTTCCCTAACTATGCTTATTTAAAATCTAAATATATCTTAAATATCAAATAAAACATAAACATGTCATTTTTTGAATTATTTAACCGATTTTTTCAAACGATATTTTGATAAAAGGTTTATTTTCTTACAAATTAATGTATCCGAAATGTGGGATGGCCGAATGAGGCTTCTGATATTCCAAGGGTTTCCCAGAGTTGCACGCGGAATTTAAAAATTAACATTTCTGATGATATTTTGAAAAAATAAAATCATTTCAAGTACCATAATAAAAGTATTTGGGTATGACTTAACCAATTCAAGTCAAATCGGAGCTAGTATTTTACACTATTTACATAATTCATTCAATTTTGATAAATTACAAAGGTCGGTAAATTTGTACAAATCTAAAAAGTGGATTTAACCGTTTAAACTTCCAATTTTGAAATCGAGTAGAAACCGTATCTAAAAAAATACGCTTTTTCACGATAAAATCATTCAGCGAGGAGATATCAGATTTTTTTCATTTTTCGTACGCCCACTAATAATGAGTTTTTCAGGGACAATATGGCGTTGGAAATTCATTTTTAGGTCTATTTGCTCAAAATCGATGAAATTTACACGTTAAATTTGCTTATTTCGGTAAATTAAGCCGTCCAGTCAATTTCATTTCGAGCACTGTAATCAAAAAAATTTGAGAAATAAAGCATTTTTTCGAAATTGATAGCGAAGCAAAAATATGGCGTTTTTATTTCGATATTTAAATTAGTTTTTGATTACCACATGTTCAAAGTTCAGGTACCTCAAAATTTTGACCATTTCAATATCAAAAAAAAATTTTAAAATTTTTTCCGAGATTTTTTTATTTTTTTTGATTGGTCCGCAAGATTGAATTGCAGGCTAACTGGTCCAAGTAAAATTAAGGTCATCAATCAAGGCGTTAGTATTCAAATACAGCATGAATACTAAAAATATACTTGGGAAAAATCCGAATTTCGGAACTTTATTTTTCGTCAAATCCCAATTTTTTTTCAGAAGCAAACCGATAACAAAATTTTGAATGCAACAAAAATTAACTTTCTACCATATATGGATATCGAGTAACAGCCCCCGTCGGTTACTCCCTTAAGATTAATGCTATAGTATATCAATGAATAAATTATTTGAATTTCAATCTATCTTTTTTTAAATAAAAAATGTCTCCTCAATCGATAGCGGTCAATGAATTTCCAGATGACATTTGAGGGCGGCCCATTTGTTTTCAAACTTGGTAACAAACAATAATCTTGTGATGATCTTTTTCCATCTCACTTCTAATTGGTCGGTGTCATTTTTCCCTACAGCTTCTTTTGCTAGCTAAAATTTTACATACTGTAAAAACACATAAAAAACTAACCTAATTTTTTTTTTCTTTATTTTCAGATTTTTTGAAAGATTTTTGTCTAAAATGTATTTAATAAGAAAACCCCGTTTATTTGTGGCAGAAATTTTCTGCCGAATCGGTAATCATTAATTTAACAAAATGCGTAATTAAACTGTATCACGTATAAAAAGTTTCGAGATTGTCACCTTGATGTATTTAGTTTTACCCTAAGACGCATTTTAAGATAAATGTCGGAGATATATATATGCACCGTTACCCCTTATGACGTCCTAATGCAGTAAAGTGAACTTTCGGGAATTTCTGTTTTGCCCCAAAATTGATTAGGGTCAATTCTCAACATATTTTTTCCAGGAAAAAATTTCAACTAATAGATTTCCGGAAATTATTTTTCAGAGATTTTCGCAAAAATATTTATAATATACGGCAGATTTGCATAGGAAATTAGTATAGTTACATTTTTCTCAAGTATACTATGGAGACAAGCTGGAGTAAATTTAATAACCATAATAATCAATGAGGGGGATTTGTTAACTGTAGTTTTCTTCACGAACAGGTATAAGAATTTTTTAATGATTTGTTAACTCAACGAAATGGCGGTTTGGTCGAAACAATTTATACTTTAGGGGGTTGAACCAGGGATCGGATTTTTTCTTTTATAGTATAAATTTATCATTTTTTCGACTCGACTCGACCCGGAAAATTTCAAAAAAAAATCGACCGGACCCGACCTGGTCAAATTTTCAAAAATCCGATCCCTGGGTTGAACTTCAACCGATGAATGCCCGCAAAATGAAAACAATCATTTAAAAAGGTTTTTTGGACCTGTTTATTTATTTCGTACTACAGTGTAAATTCAGACTGCTTTATTATCACAGTTTTGTTTCTAAAGCCTCTCACCGATGCAAGAAAGGTGAGAGTGGAACTTGAAAGTGATACTTTCTAAGGATTAAATTTAAATCTTAATTGTCTTTTGACCTCCCTATCGAATGAAATCGTTTATTGCCAAAAACTTCTACATTACAACCTTCTGTATTACAACCAACAAATTTTGATTGGACGTTTAAAAACACTTGAATTTCAAACTTATTCATCAGTAAATCAAGACAAAATTTCAGTATCATTCACTAAAAATGAGCCCTCTTCCCGGATTTAACAAAACATTTTGCTCATGATTGGAAAAATCAAAATTATTAAAAAGCATAGTTATCTTTCGATATCGAAGATTATACTTGTGCGTTATTTTTCACTCACACGTGATAACTGTGACTGGTGAGCAATCACATTACACGATTCTTCACCAGGCGACCACTCATTGGTCACCAGTCACAGTTATCACGTGTTAGTGAAAAATAACGCACAAGTCTAATCTTCGATATAGTTATCTTTAGGACACGTGAAAGTTTCGATTTATTACCATTATCAAAGATGTAAATTTTTAACAAGTTACAAGTTAAACAGTTACAAAGATAAATACTAGAATATTTTATTTTTGTGTAATTTTTCAAAAGTTGCGAAAAAAATATAGGAATTTGGCATTATTTATGCATATTTCTAGTTTCAAAAAAGTTTGAATTGAGAATTAAAACTTATTTTAGGCCCCCAGTGGTCTAAAATAGCTTTTCAGAAAACGAATTGCCCAATTTTGAAAAATTAATCCACCTGACAAATAAGTAAATAAACAACAATTTCCCAGGAATTTTCAAGAAATTATTATTTAATTAAAATAATAATTTTTTCACAATTATGACATGATTGATAATCAATGTAGTTTTTTTCTGTAATCAAATAAAATATTTTCAAACTTGTCTTTAATATTTTATTTGATTACAGAAAAAAAATACATTTTTTTTATTTCATTTTACAGCAAAGAAAAATACACAATTTTAAAATGATATAAAAAAATAGAATTTACATTTTTGATTTTACGTATTATGATTCATAATTTATGAATGCTGCAATCAATTTCTTAATTTCAAGGTCGAGTGTGGAAAATTATTTCTCCCTCTCATTTATCACGTGCTTCTAAAAGCAAATTAATTGTATGAAAGATTTGGGGGAAATTGCGGGAAAACTTCGCGCCTGTAATTGGCTGCTTCTTTTAAGGAGATTGTGGTCGCTTCCAGCAATGTGCTGGGGAAAAATAAGTCCTTTTTAAAACTCAAATATCTTTCGTGAGAATTTAGTGGACATGTATTTTTTCGATTGTATATTGTAGTTCGTAAATGCATGAAGCCTAATTGCTGCTTTTTCTCTCCAGTTAACTATAACGTCATATCCACGTATCCGAAAATTACATAATGCCAATATTATTTGCCAAAAAAAAATTCTCTACAATATGATCGGATATTTTTTAAAAAATTCATCTTAATTTGCCGAAATTTTCGAAAATTTATGGCTATAGTTAAATATAGGCAAAATGTACAATTTTTTACAAACTTAAATTCAACTCCCAAACGGTACATGCGATTTTTTTTATCTTTTTCAGATAATATTCTCGATTTTCTGAGTAAAATTCGGCTGAAATCAGAACAATTTCTGTCAGAATTCTTGAAATCACTATTTCATGCAGATTTACTGCGCGCCATTATTAAATTGATTAGGCTAAAAATTTATATATTGAAAAAGGGACAAAAAACTTAACAATTATAATATTGAAATACTTTCATTTAGGGTTATTTTTTGCTGTGAGTATTATTCTTCGTATTTGAGACTATCCTATGTCTAGAATTGTAAATAAATTGATTATTTTTGCCGGCAAATCCAATATTCTAGAACTAGTTATTCAATAGTAATAAACTTTTTTTTTGCTTTCAACCAATTTTCATGTCGGATACAAGAAAAATAATACCGAATTTGAGACCGTGGTCGAAAATAACTACTGCACCCACAACCCCCTTAACGTTATTCCCCCGGCTCATTTTGATTACGCACCTTTTGCATCAAAAAAAATGAAGCTCACAGAGTGTATTGTATGATGGTCTAAAAATTGCTTATTGTCGATTATTTCCTGAATTATTCCAAAATTTAATAAGCTGTTTAAAACAACCCTTATTTAGTATCTTACATTTTGCATTTACTTTTTAACAATATAAGAAACCGTTAGTAAAAGATTAGGATAAAAATGAAATATAATCTGTGTTTTGAGGACCACATTTGTAAAAAGTTTTTAGCAATATTTTCGCTAGTCAATCTGAGGAGTTTTCAATTATATTAGGCCGTAAACATATTGCGGGAAATGGTGTATATATTTGTTTTCTATTTAGAGTATCTAATGGGTAAAATACATAACCGACAGTTCGTTTATTTTGACCAAAACCATAAAAAGTGTTTCTAGTATAAATACTGGCAATTAGACTCGCGTAACAAATTGAATTAGATCTCAACGCCCACTGGGTTAGGAGGTTTCTGCATGCTTATCCGAACACGCAGCTGTTTATATGAATAACTATTATGGCAAAACAAACACCCTCATACTAGCATTTTAATAGACCATAAACATCCATTTAACTGTTAACAAAACAAGCCTGAAACAAGGTCATCCTCACATTTTATTATTAATTAACAATCCAATCAGCGCTTGGAATTGAACACTCTTTTGAGCGAGGAAACTTTTCTTTTGAATTATTTTGTATTGTTAATACGATGGTCTATAAACAATAAATTTTCATATTAATCTTTTGCCAAAATTTGAGTTTATTTTTAATTATCAGGTTTTGAAAAATTAATTTCACATTAATTCGTAGCGTTGCCTTTAACTCGGGTAGGACCGGAGTTTAAGATGGCCCAGCCGCCTGTACGGTCCTGTGGGACCTAATTTCACTTTAAACACATCAGTGAAAATTTGAAAAAGGAATTTGACAAGTCAAAAATGGGTATCGATTTTATTGACCAATCGTGTAAAAAAAATTTCTGATCATTTAAAAATTCCAGGTTTTTTTTGTTTATCAAAATTTTTTCAAAAAAATTGATTTTTCGGTCAAGTTTTCTAGATTTCGGAGAGAGTGCTAAACCGAATTCTAGCGAAGTCGTGTGCCGAGCTAAAGTGCTGATTTTTTGGCAAGTGAAATTAAGCGTTTTTCATCGGGGTGTTTATTATCAATTAGAGTCGGCGATCACGTGGTCGACCTAACATAACCTGTCAAAGTCAATTTCAAGGTCATCGTATGGACTTTCGAGTTCTCTAAAAATAATCTGCAGGGTCAACTTTCTGATGAACGTGATAGCAACTATGGGTCATTTACATACAGTACTGAAACGTCGCTAGAGAGCACAAACTGGTCAAATCTTAATTCTCATTTATACGGTCTCGTGATTTTATTTCGACTATACCGTCATGGAAAAAAGTCTTTTTGTCTCTGTTGATTATACTGACTTGTGTTCTATAGCGATTTGAGATTTTTTTGCAAAAAATGGGTACTGTTATTCCCAAAACAACGCACAAACAGAAATTAACAAATATTTTGATCGTTCACTTGGTCGACGATGATTCCATTATGTATAAGGGTCGAAAAACCCGTTTAAAGTACGGGCGGCAGAGTTAACCCCACCTGAACGCGATGTTATATAACGTACCTGCACCTGTACCTGCACCGAGTGTTTTAAAACACACGATGAGTATTTATCTCAAAAAATGGCTGTTTTCAAAAAATAACATTTCAGAAATTGAGTTAGATAGACCAGGTGGTGTCGGATAACAAAAAAAAATGATGCAAACATTTTCGCTTGAAAAACTAGCAGTTTGAACCAAATTTGAATCTATGAATAAACTTATGGGGGTAGTTTTAAACTACCCCCATAAGTATATTTATGGATTCAAATTTGGTCTCAGTCACGAGATAAAATAAATTGCTCTTTGCACCACCAGGTGGTGCTGGGTTTCAAAATAAATAATGCCAAAACGTTTCTCTCCGAAAGTTAGCCTTATAAGTATATTTGTAGATTATTATCTGGTTCCAGTGCTGTTTTAACTGCATAAAACAAAAGATTGCATCAAAATAATGCATTTCCGGTCTGATGAGCAATTTCTAAAACTCACCAATATACTTGAAATTAAAAATAAGGGAGGAAGTTTCGGGGGTCTGTTCCGATATTCCGGTGGCCAAAATGATACTTCCCCAAAATATTTTTGGTCTCTGTGATTTAAAACACAGCGGTGCAGGTGGGGTTAAGGAGGTTGTATAGACAGTCCATATCTTTTGAACTTGTAGTGCTGTGGAGTTAAGTTTACGATTTTTGATATCAGCGTGGCTTTTTAGTTATATGAAATATAAATTCATAAGGTTGATTTTACTGACGTTTCGTGTATTAAGACATCTTCAAAGTAATGATATTTTTCAGAAAATAACATAAATGTGAACTTGAGCAGTATCTAGGACTTAAAAACCTATTTTGTGAGTTTTGGGCTTTGTGTGCTTACAAAATTTTATGAAATATAAAAATCGTGAAAACTTTTTAAGAAAATTTTTGAAAGTTTTTAAGTGTCTAAAATTGAGAAATGTTTTCTGCTCTCGCGCTAGAACGGTAAATGATTTGACCATAGTTTATGATACCGTTTTCAGAAACATTATACCTTTGAGGTACTTAATTCGTGTGGTGCTAATTAAAACTTGATATGATGACCCTGAGCTCACAAAATAAAAATCGTGGTCCTGGGAGTTGAGACCTGAAATTAAAAATTCAGAACATACCAGTTTTTTCTGAATTGCCTCGAAAATGTTCAGTTTGTATAAAAATGGATTCGTAAATACAATGAAAAAATACGACTTTTAGAGGCAAAACGGCAGTTTTGGTTATTTTTGAAGCAAGCCTAAGTTAAAAATAAAAAAAAAGGGATACCAGTTTTTTTTGTTTTTTTAATAAATATGTTCTGTAATAGAATCAAATTATTTTGAAATAAGGTGAAAAAAATACAACTCGCGATTAACTTAAATTAACTGTCAATATTTTCAGAAAAAACTATGCAAATAAAATTGTGAAATTTTTTTGTTTGTGGCTCAATTCATGAGGGCTACCCCCTTGAAGGGGAACTCAAAAGTTTTTATCCTAGGTTAGATACATGATAAATGCTCGAAATGGTTTCAGGAAACCCACACGCTTTGTACTTACATTCAGGCTATTGTAGAACAATCGAATCAGCGCTCACGTTCTGACGAGCATAAATTTTTCACTTGGAATTGAACACTTTTTTAGCAAGGAAATTATTCTTAATTCTGTTTTGTTTTCGACATATGTAATTTTAAGGGGGGAGCCGTTTAAGAAGGTTAACAGGGTATTCCAAGTACATGCACATGCATTATATTTTTGTTTGTAAATTCTGCGGTTTCTTTGTACAACAGCAGAAATAACTCTCGATTTTTTTTGCTTTCCCTTGGAATTTGCTGTACTCACATAAAAGTAAAAAATTATTTACTAATATTTACAGCAGTTTTACAGCTTCACAGCAGATTTACAGCAGTTTTGGTTCTTAATTTGAAATACCGAAGTTTTTATGAATAAGAAAAACAGTTTATATTTAAATTGAAAATTGCAATTTTGACATACACCTATAACTTATTTAACCCTCAGCCTATTCCACCGATTCTAAAGGTGGTTTTCGACGGGCGGTTTCTTTGCATAAATCTTAATATTTTTTGATTCGATTTAATTATTAAAAAATTTCGGCCTTCCTAAAATGAAACAAGAGACTATTCGGTTATGGAATTACCATAGTATAAGCGCTCAAAGTCGAGGCTGAAAATCGGCTTTGGAGCCTCTTGGAAAGTTTTCAGTTTGGAGCCTCCAATGGTCAAATGCTTGAAACAACAAAAGTGCCACCAAATTAAAACTGAGAGTTTACTTGTTAAAAAATCTGCTTACAACTAATCAAAATTCGAACCAATCAGCGTCAAATTCGATAATTAGGTTAAACATTTTTGCTTAAAAATAAATGAAATTTCTAGAATTCGATTAAGACATTTCCGATAATTTTAATTTCATGCATCGTTTTTGACGAGTCATGTTGCTGGTTAAAGCAAAAAAATATTCAAATTTTGAAAATTCTAGATTTGTTCTAGATTGTTTAAAAAAATTATTGTCATCATGATATTCCTTGGGTCAACTTTAGTCATAATCGATATCAATGTATCATAAATTAATTGTATAAGAGGCTCAAAAAAGTGACACCAACCCCCTTAAAGATAACTTAAAGAGGTCTCAAAAGTCTTGAAAAAAATTACGTAGTTATATTTTCAACCTTGAAAAATCTTATGTTGTAAATTTATTTAAAAAATATTTGGGCTAGAAACATTTATAAACCATTTTTGAAATGTAAATTGGAAACGCTATAAATATTATAATTGAAGAGTTTTTTCTATGATTAAAACTACCTGCTTTGTTTGGCAGAAACAATTTTTGGACATTTTGTGTCCAAAATAACTCTGAGGGTTAAAAACATAAGTGCACAGTTATTATCTCCTGAAATTTTATAATATTGACAATATTATATTGTCCATTGAAATTAGTGAAATATTCCAAATCTTATTTTGTTATCATACTACCATATCAGAGCGCAACGCTAAAAGCGTGGCAGTAATGGGTGGACTCTGATTGGCTGTACCTTCAACATGATAGGAAAAGATGAGGAATCGTTTGCGTAAAATAAGCGGTGCCCTCAGAGTGGATTGTATCAAATTAACTAGTAGACTCGCTTTTAGCCGACTAGTTGACATACGGTATGTCACATACCCTTTAATCGCACCCTTTAATTGGTACACCCTTTAATCGCACGTTACGACGCTTCATCATTAATCTTCTTATCCCCATTAAATGCCTTCTTATTTGTTTAAAAAAAATTTAATTGTATAGCAAATTGGCTGAATTGTTTTTGAATAATGAATGTATGGTTTATAATGAAACTTTGCTATATCTTAAGATCCCGAAAAGAGTGGCCTTAAATAGTAATCAAGCAAAGGTACAGATTCACTTGGCTACTCTACGAGTAAGTTCAGTTTTTTCTTTATTATTCAACTTTCATTCTGAAACATATTTATTTTAGGCGACTCTGCGAGTCAAAATATCCAGGCCAAGTTTTTAAATCAATAATCGATGATAAATTATTTTTATATCGTTCATAAAAAATTGACGTCGAACAACTTATTCGATAATTTATTAATTTTTCATAGTTCATTATTCATCTTCTGATTACATAAAATCAAACTTGAACGTTTTGTTACCTTCTAAATTTCACGGTGGGTTTACCCGTTTCCACAGGTAATTTAAGGCAAAGGTCTCTTGTTTTAAGAGTTCTAAAAAAATGATTTAATTTTCTGGAATATAACCAATTTTATTTGGAGGCAGTCTAATAAATTGAACGGTTGGTGTAAGATGCAAAGTCATCCAAAGCAATTTGAAATTTCCATGAGGCAGTTATGAATTCGATTGAAAATTTTATATGCTATTTCGAACCTTTTCGATGACTTCGAAGGGCAAATATATAATTAAGAGGGCAACGGGAGCTGACCAGCATATCTATCACGGTACTTGCTGGGGCTTTTTTAGCCAAAATTTTTATATAATTCGGCTTTTTAAAAGATCCGATTAAGCTCTTAGATAGCTCAAACTGAGCACAAATATCTAGTAAATAATAAAATAAAATGGTCCGAATCGGACAATTTTTTGATTTTTTTCTGAGATTACTGAAATTGTTTAATTATCAGTTTTTGTTGAAAGATTGGAAACTATGGTCTGATTCGGACCATTTTGTTGTTAATTTAATTTTCTCTAAATATTTGTGCTCAGTTTGAGCTATCTAAGAATTCAATCGGATGAGTCGTTTTCAAAAGCCGAATTAAATTAAAATTTAAATAAAATAGTATTTACTACACGTTTCGGGTTTATTCCATCTTTATGCAAAGAATTACAGTTAATAAACTTAAATTAAAATGTAGGCTGAAAAAGTGGCTGAAAGGCCTCAGCAAGTACCGTAATAGATATAAAACCATGGTCCTGGGGTCACTATGATTTGAAACGTTAATAAATTTACTACTAGAAATTGAATGGTGGTGGCTTGATTTCCATTTTTTATTAACATACATTATGTCACATACTAAATAAAAATATTGAAAGTGGAAGCCCCTGCTTAAACTACTAAAACCAAATGAGATTATTGCGATTTTTTTTGGAGATTTAAAATTAATATGAGTTTTGTCTGTTTTGCCAATTTCATGTTTAAATTTCGGATGACCACACAAAAAAATGTACTCATTTCGACAAAAGCCGTTAGGTAGTCCGAAAAATTTAGGACCGTTTCCAAGAAAATTATCCCTGGCAAATAAAAATGATACAACGAACTTCATACTTTCAAGATCGAGCGTGGAAAATTATTTCCCCCTCCTCTTATTAATCACGTGCTTCAAACAGCAAATTAATTACTAGATTACTTAATACAAGAATTTGCGGGGAAGTGCAGGAAAACTTGCGCTCCTGTAATTGGCTGCCCTTTTGCACGTTATTTCCCCGCCTCACTTTGATGACGCAACTTTTGCATCAAAAAAACTGAAACCCTCGAAGTTTACTGTAGAAAACACAACCAGTAAATTTATTATCAAGTATATTTTCAACAAATTTTATTTCAGGGCCGTCTCATTAATAGCGTTCTATTGGTGACACAAGGAGCAGCTGCATATGAAGAAAGCTATGGAGCCGGGCAATCGGATTCGAGGTCGTGGCAAGACTGGTCATCATGGAGTTCATGTGATAGAACATGCGGAAATGGACTTAAAACACGAGTGAGAGATTGCTCAAGTGGATTTTCGGGAGACTCGGGATGCCAAGGGGCATCAGCTGAAACACAACATTGTACTTCAGATCCATGCAAAGGTAAAATTTAATTAATACATTTAGTCTGAGGTAGGCCCGACAAAACTTTTTTTTGCCTACGGTAAGTGATTTTTTAATATCCCCCATTCACACTATCTGGAATATCCCGGCCCTGTATAGTAAACGTAGTGTGTTTTTTAGTAGCAGGGCCAGGATATTCCGGATAGTGTGAAAGGAGGATATGTTCGAGGAAATCATAAATAAAAATGATTTATGCAAAAAAAAATATTTCACCAGGAAAGAGTTCCAAAACGTAAAACTGTTTCTAAAATTGCCTATCATTTGGCTTGGAATTTCCGAAATAAAAGTGCTAAAAGTGCTCCGAAAATATATAAAATATGAGCTGGTCGATTTTTGCAGTTCGTACCTTAATTTAGTCAGCAAAGAATTTAAGTTTTCGAAAGGTTTCTTGCAACTGTTTTTAATTAGTTCATAGTGATTGCCTTTGCCCAGTGGATAACATCTGAACTTTAAATCCAATTTGATATTTTTTTATGATTTTATGTAAATTTTATACTAACTGTATTATTTTTGTAGGACTGATTTATAAAGTCACAAGTTAAATTATTATCAATTTATTTATATATAGAAAATGTTCATGATGATTGTTATTATTTATTGAATGAAATTAATCAAATTATATTTATATCAAACATTCACGTGAAATCAATTCATAATCTTTCCTTTCTTCAAATCAGGCCCCTAGTCAATTCTAGCACGCAATCAGTTTGATTTTTGTTAATTATTTTCTTAATTAATCATATTTATTAATTCTCTTTTTTGATTTCCCGCAAATGTCGCACTCGCGCCTCAATCCGTAGCTTCAGCGCTCATGTTTTTACTAAGTGCTCTCTGCTGTTGCATGCGCCAAAAAACTCAAGTGCTATTCGGCCGCACAGGTTTTTAATTAGTAAACTTTTACGATCAAAAAAGGTTGATTTTCGTCATTAAATGTAAAAATACGGCGTAGTTTCGATTTTTCCGACATGATTTTTTTTATAAAAAACTGTTGTTTTAATTTTTGAAGCGACCGTTTTGACAAACTTGAAACTTTCCTTGAAAGCGCGGTGGTATAAATGCCTCAATTAGATTTTTTTGAAATTTCCTGATCCGTGATTAATTCACCCTATGTGAAATACAGTATGTTCGATAAATCTCGCTTTTTTACGCAGGATTTTTCAAAAAAGCCACACTAATTCTTGGCTTATTTGATTATTCACCTATTTTTCATTTTAATATAATTTCATCATACCACTACTTTCATCACTTTCCAGTCATAACTTGACGTCTGTTTCCGACGACTTTCAAATCAAAAAACCACGTCCAAAACTAAAGAATGTTTGAAATTCTCAATAAACCAGATTTTTTGTCATACAATCCCGACATCCTACAACTCAAGTACAAAAAGGTTTTATATTTAACGTTTTTAGATTGTACCGATTCGAGGTGGCACTTTGAAAGTGACGGCACCGCAACTACTCAATTTCTCCGATCCCAAGGTTTTCACGAGGGCCGAGAATTAGACGAATTCTCACTTTGTGTTCATGTTTCCCCAGACGAGTATGTTAAGGGGACGCTGGGAATGTACACTAACCCAGGTTCGATGGAACCGGCTATGATGGTCGGTGGTCGTGGAGACGCTTTAATGGGTGGTTATAAATTTAACGTTGTTTTGGGACAGAAAATTCACACTTTTGTCATTGAAAACGAAATTCGACCTGGATGGATTTGCCTGACGAAAAATGCTTCTGTTGTCTCACTCAGGTAAAATGTTCTTCGAGAAGAATGATACATTTTGGATTGAACAACTTGTAAAAGCAATTTTAACGTTTTTTTAAAGCAAAATGACTTTATATTTTAACTGGAAGCTAATTGCCATAGACGATTTGANGTAGGTATCGATGTTTTTAAGCTATCTTGTAGAGAATTTTTATCTGGTTATTTTAAGACCCAGGATTTTGTTTGTTCTTCAAAAAATTTTCAAAAAAAAACGATTTTTTGGTAATTTTTTTGATATTTTACAGGTATTCCCCAAACCAGTTCTGGCGAAGCCGTATGAAGAGCTAGAAAGCTGATTTTCTGGCCAGTGAAAATAAAGCGTTTTTTGGATACCCATTTTTTTGCTTTAGGGTCGGATTTTTGAAGAACACAAAAAATCCTGGGTCTTAAAATGACCAAAAAAAATTCTCTACAAGATAGCTTAAAAACATCGATACCCATTTTTGAGTTTTGAAATTCCTTATTTCAAATCGTCATAATTTATAGCATGTCTTATTTTTGGTCTAAATCTATGTTGCTACAACTTACTACTGCCAATCAAAATGTTCGAATTTAAATACGAAAGTTTTTTTAATACATTTTAATGCTCATGGCCCAATAATCCTATTCGGTCTGTTTCTAAAATAACGTATATTTTGACCAAAAATAATACATACTGTAAAATTCGGTATTTTTTTGACTTTTTGAAAAGTGGCTTATTTCCGTCAATTACAATTGCTGTATGTCTGTTTTTGAGGAAATGTTGATTTTTCTCATCAGCATCGATAAAAACCGCATTTCATAAGACTTATTTCTATGTATTTATATGTAAAGAAATGGCTTTCCGATTATTCATCATTTAAAGCGAAGGTTTTTCCAAAATTTTAGGATCATTTTCCACCTTATTCGTGTTTTGCACCAAAAGTCACTTTACACTTCAAATGTTGTTTTTATTATAGCTGTTTCGACAAATTTTTTAATTTTATCGGCAGAGTATTTAATTATGAGTCTTTTGGGGCTGATTTTTTCTTTATTCGAAGTCGCAAAACACCATATAAGGCTAAAAAACGCAAGAAATTGTGACATAATTTGGGTTAATGAAGGGTCGATCATTTTATTCCGTCTGACCAAATTCACCATCTCAATATTTGAATTAAGTTAATTTTGAATAAAGTAAATTTTGAGCCAATCAAAAGCCAACATTTTTTGGAAATGTTCTAATATTTTTTACTGATTATTAAAAAAAAATCCCAACAAAATTTATTTTTCCGTTTTTTTATAACTATCGTAGATTTCCGATGCTGAAAAACCAATAGCATCCCAACGTCGAGTTATTATTGTTAATTTCGAAATACATTTCGTTAAAAAATCTTATGAATTTATTATATTCATAGATATAATGAAGAACAGTGGGATATGGACAACGCTGGATTTGAAAACTTCGAGCTTATCGGTGGAGGTGTATTAACTGCCGGTTTGGGATTCAGTGGGACTTTGTCGAATTTGTTTCTAACCTCGACAGTGGTGGAGTACTCTACGCTCAACACCAATGAAACATGTTTTGATCCAAATGATTTAATTGCATCGCTCCTACCAGCTAACCTCATTTCAAGCCAGGGAGAACCCATATTCGCAGAACGTAAGTTTTTTTTCCATTTTAATTTCAACCTCGTGCGTTCAAAATTGTTGAAATTTAATACGAGCCGAAATTGGATAATTATTGAGCGTCATGTTTTTAATTAAGAACATTACAAGATATTAAAAAATGAGCTGATTTAAGCAAATTTTTGCATGTATATTGTGTTATATTCTAAGTTTGGGGTCAAATTATTTTTGAAATTTTCCGTCGTGAACTTTTCTACTATATATACTGAGTTTGATTTTTATAATAAAATTTAATTTTAACTTTTCATATTTTTATGTATCGAGAGTTCCGGATAAATTTCGCAAAAAAATAGTGATTTACGAAATAAAAATATTTTGGACTTTCAATATTGAAATTTAAGTCAATAAAAGATATTTTTAAATTTTAACTTAAAAATTTTACTTTTTATTTGAGATGATTTTACCACTATATTTTTGTGTTGACAAAAGTTTTCAAAATAAAAACTTTCTTTTCATGTTCTTAACATTACACTGAAAAGTTATGTTTTACCTATTTTACGTTTCTAGAGAGTGATACGCTGTTTTTGGTTAGATTGAGACGTTGGTTAAATAGCTCTAACCAGTCACGCTTATATCTAATATCCAGGAAGAGGGCCCTATTAAAGTAAACCAAGCCAAAATTACAGTATCATTTCCTAAAAAAGGCCCTCTTCCCGGATTATAGATATATTATTGAGGGTGTCGAAACCGTTTACATTTCGGCTTCTGGAAACGACTTATCCCACTTACTAAAGAATAATCAAAAACATTATTATCTTGAAGTTTTTTTTTGATTGATTTTTCTCTAAATATGTCTGGTTATTTTAAGCGATCTTAGAGCTCGATCGGAGTCGTTTCCAATAGCCGAAATTCAAACAGTTCCGACACCCTATTTGATATAAAGAGTCACTTTGGTTAGAAAAAAAATATCTGCATATTTTTGGTGGTTGAAATGTCCAAAAGGTTCTAAAGTT
Organism: Oikopleura vanhoeffeni; assembly: GCA_004367855.1. Taxonomy (NCBI): domain Eukaryota; kingdom Metazoa; phylum Chordata; class Appendicularia; order Copelata; family Oikopleuridae; genus Oikopleura; species Oikopleura vanhoeffeni. The sequence continues at coordinate 10,617 of SCLH01001963.1, read as the reverse complement.
TAATTCAACATATAGGTGATCTCGAAAACAACAGGAATCTTGACCCCTCCCTCCGTTTAAATTATAAATTGGTAGCTTGAATGGCCTGATTAGTCGCATGAAAGCGTAGGTGGTAATTTAACTCAGTTCGAAAATTTAATAATGATCAATTCATGGTTTGAAGAAAAATATCTCGCTGGGAGAATAAAATAAATATGGATTTGGCTATTATGCTCCATATACAGATTTATAATTTATGTAACACCGGGAAATCGAACTCGAAGCCTCTGGATCTAGTATAGTTATGGCTGTCTACGAAAAAAATAAACGTGGATTTATTATTTGATAACTTGTCAAATAATTAATAATTGCGAAATTAGATTAACAAATCAATAAAAATAGATTTAACTCGTAGACTTTAGACATGAATCTGTACCCAGACTCGATTATGGCGACACGTCGCCATACTTATAAATCGAGCCATATTAGCAAAGTTTCATTATCAACATACATTTTTCAATAGCTTAAAATAATATTAAGCCAATTTGCTATACAATTAAAAAAACTAAAATTTTTTNTTTTTTAAACGAATTAAAAGGCATTTAATGAGAATAAGAAAACAAAAAGTTGCGAAAATTACCTCCAGTTACACACAAAGTGCAATAATAAGATGAAATTGAACCTTAATTTATATTTGAAACTACCTTATATAAAACTTCAAGTGGTTTTCAATCGCTCTGTCTGAAAATAATTATATGTTTTATACAACATTCTCTAGTAATATGACTCTTAAATTTTTGTGGAATATTCATTTCTCGTGATAAGAAAGATTACCTCTTTTCTTTCTTTCGCCTACGCATTCTTATGTAATCAGTATTTCGGAAGTTTTGACTTCTAGAATGCTCTATTAAACCGAAGGCCCATACCTGTAATGCAATAAAAAGTCTAGAAAAATTCGTTACGATTCTTTTAAGGGTCTTCACGTGATTAGAGTACTTTTGAAAAAAAGGGCATAGTACAGTATTGGAAAAGTACTCAATTACGTCAAAAAAATTCCAGGTTCAACTTCCAAACGTTTTTAAGACTTTTTCTCATTACACCAAAGTCCGAATAAATCATTGACGAAATATTCAAAATAAGGTTTGAAATATGTCATAGATAAATCTTTATTCTCGAAAAATAAGATCACGTGACGTATTTGGAAAATACTGTTATGTCAAAACTCTTAAATTAGTGTTTATTGGCCCAAAAATTTTCGACGTAATTTGATCACTATTTGTTTACTTGAACCAAACCTTATTTCCTAATTTGAAGGTCACGTGATCGTTTTTGAACTTTGGTGGTAATGGAAAAAAAGTCTTAAAACTTCTATAGAACTTTTCCTTTTCAAAAGTGATTTAAGGGGGTTCTATAGGCACTCCATTCTTTTGTACTGAAAATTATTTTGACTGGATTTAGAATTTTTTATCTCCACGTAGATTGTTAATTATATAAAGAAATAAAAATTTGAAAAATTTAATTCTGGAATTTTTTTCATAAAATTGAAACAAGCTTATTTTTGAGTATATTTCTATAGGCAAGTCGTATCTTTTTGAACTAAAAGACTAGAGGTCTGATTTTATGATTTTTGAACTCACGTGGCTTTTTAGTCATATAAACTCAAAAAATCGTAAAAATTACCAAAAATTTTCGGGAAAATATTAAAAATTTTCTGAGTGTCGAAAATAAAAAATCTTTTCTGCTCTAGCGCTTCGACGGTTAAATATTTGGTCATAGTTTATAATACCGTTTCCAAAAACATTCAACTTACAATCGTTTGGTCTTAAAAAAACTGATTGGACGAATTGGATGTCAAAATAAAATTTCAATCGTACTCCTGGGAGTTAAAAATGAAATGTTAAATCAGCAACAACAGTTTGTTAACAATTATTACGAAAACTTATAGTGCACGGAAAAATAGTTTGCCTGTAGCATGAAAAAAAAATACAACTTTCCGTGGCCAAATAGCAAAAAACAGTCCTTTTCCGCCAGCTTTGATACCTTTTAGTGAGAAAATTAAAAAAAAGAAAACAACAGTTTTTTCCGCCTTTGAATTCGCAGATAATGTCAAATTTTGAAACATTCCTAAATAGGACGAAAAAAAAATACAGCTTTTTCAAGAAATTTTTTGCTCCTGGTTACCTCATTTACGTTGGTTCAACAGCTATCTAAAAATTATGATTCAAACGTCTTCCAGAGATTACGAACTAACTTATCAGAATGTTTTATTCACTTCCTATTCTATGCGAGAGAATAAGCAATTCAAAAAGTCCATTTTGCCTATAGAACCCCTTAAGCAATTTTTGAAAAAATCAGTACTATTTTTTGCGACCTTATTTCTTGAATATACGGTCACGTGATTACTTTCGGGCTATAGTGTAATGGAAAAAAGTCTTAGAATTTTTTTGGATCACGATGAAAGTTTAATGTGTGATTCAAAAATTTTGCAAAAAATAAGTCTGTAATACGGAAAAATTTTCAAAAAAAAACACGCAACGTCACTTTGTTTCAAAGTTAATCGATACTTCATAACTGATCTTGTCATAAATGATTAAGCGTCGTAAAATGCATTAATGGTGTAATGGCGATTTATTAATATAATCCACCTTTATTGAAATATTTTGATTATTAATTTATGATATTTGGGGTGGGCTAGTCCGTTATATGATATAACTTATATCTCCATTTCAGTTTAAAATTTATTATTAGTTTTGCCCAAAAATATTAATTAACTTTTGGGAATTTCGACTTGATTCCGTATTTCTAAGTTGATACGACTTTCTCAAATTGTAATTTATAACATGTCCGTTTTGAATTCTATTGGCTGGAGAATAAAATAGGTAGCGTGGAATGCTTAAAAAAAGTACAAATGTACTTACAAAAATAGTAAAGACGCCAAATAGATGTACCAGTTTTGAAGAAATGCGATCGTGACGATTTGAAATAGAAATTTCAAAACTAAAAATGGGTATCGATGTTTTTAAGCTATTTGTAGCGACTTTTTTCTGGTCATTTTAAGACCTAGGATTTTCTTTGGTTTGAGATTTTTTTCAAAAAAAAACGTTTAAAGTGCGAAAAGTGACCTTTTAGTCGCGGGTTTTTCACGGGATTAAAATAGCGGTATCACAATAAAATAAGCTGACTTGACAGCGAAGGGTTTTCTCAGAGGTAAGATTTTTTGCAACGTTATCGGATGTACCGGCTGGTCAAAATTAAACCGGTAAAGTATAGCTTCGGTACCGAAGTGACATTTTTCAATGATTTACCAAAAGATGCCCAATTACGGTTTTCTGGAAACGGTATTATGAAGCTAAGGGTCATACCACTTTCGGTTTTCCTCAGGATATAAATTCCCCTATGGCGCCACCTTGTGGTCACTTATGACCACTAGTTTCATAATACCGTTTCGCAGAAAACCGATAATTGCGCATCTTTTGGTAGATCATTTGAAATATCACTTCCGGTAGCGAAGCCTATACTTTACCGGTTAATTTGACCAGCCGGTACATCCGATACGTTGCAAAAAAATGTTACCCCTTGAAAAAACTTTCGCTGTCGAGTCAGCTTAATTTTATGTTGATACCGCTATTTTAACTACCGGGAGAACCCGCGGACTAAAAGTCACTTTTCGCACGCTAACCCCTGGAATCACAGAAAAAAAAGTCCGCCAGGCACAGAGCGAATATATCGCTCTACTTGGACGTTGTTTACAGCAAAGCTAAGGTAAGTTGCAGCCAGATAACTTTGCACTAGGAAGTGAAAAGTTATATTTTTGCATCAATCATTTCAATTCTAGAATTTTGGATTTTTAGTTCTAAAAATAAAGTTGAAACCAAGGTGTATATATCACGTGATACGCTGCTCATACGTAGTCTTCACTAATTGTATTTTTAAATGGTACCGACGCACAAGTACGTGCCCTACGTCACAATTTTAATTCGATTAGATCTATATATTCATCAATAAGGTTAAATTTAAAAAAAAATGATGAAAAAATCACAAATTTCTAATGAAATGGGTAATTTCCGCACAATGGAAAACAGATTAATGCACTTTTTTTATTATTTATTTATATATAGTATCAATGACAGTGTGGACAATTTTTGATTGATTTAATTAATTTTTTAATAAAATAATATTTTCATGGAATACTTTAATTGAAAGATTTGTTGAAATTTCACTTTCTAAAAAATATGCTGTCCCCAAGATACGAATAAATTTTAATGTTTAGTGTTTTTGTATGGCAAAGAACACTTCCTTAAAACTGGCTCATCTCACATTTGTATTTGATGTCTAGTTTCGAAATAATTTTTTCGGAAGTAAAACTTCGGCGAAAATTCCAAAAAATCAACTCCCGTAATATTCGAAACAACTTCCAAAACAAATAAGTTTTTTTTTTTCGGAATTCACGCAAATTTTATAATGTAATTCGGAAGAAAACACTCTTTGTGAATTTTTTTTGCCCTTTTTAAGATAGGTTTTAGGTAAGCTTTGAGCCGATATATCGGCCTCTATGATTCTCAAGGGTTAAGCAGTTTTTTTTGAAAAAAAACTCAGGACAAAAAAAAAATCCTAACGTCCCTTCAATGACCAGAAAAAAATTCTCTACAAGATTGCTTAAAAACTCAATACCCATTTTTGCGTTTTGAAATTGCTTATTTCAATCGTCGTTAATAAACTTTTAATTTGGCGGGGGATCCTTCAACGCACTTTGGATTCCGGAGAAAAAAAGTCACATATATTGGACGTTTTTAAGAAGTAGAGTCGACTTGAATTTTGATACATACGGTATTATATCAGTTAAGTGCCGGCGATGCGGAATCTAGCTTTTGAAAATTCCCAGTTAGAATCTTAAGAGGTGTTTGAAGACTCTCAACTGAGAGGGAGTTCTAAATTTTAGTTAAATTAGCGTGCTTGTTGAAAAGGCACTTTCACCGTATTTTGGACAACATGTTTTTACAACTACCTTTGGTTTATCATGCGTATTTTGAGGCACACGGATAAAAAACACATCGAAAGTTCAAAATAATATCATTTATTTTACATGTACGATATTGTATGTTCAAATAGTATACTTAACTTAGGGAGTGCTCAGGGCAACCATTGTGAGAATCGTGAAGGCAAGATGATTTTGATTATACGGAATTTCGTAATTCAAAATAATTTGCCTTTTCAGAAAAAACTTTTGAAATTTTTATTGCCATTTTTTAGAAAAAATGTTCATTACCTTCTAGAAAAATGTTTATTTGCCTTTTTAAATAAATTTTTTAAAAATTTGAAAAAACTTATTTTGTTGATTGATCTCAGTTTGTGATGTCCCAGTATTAAAAATGAAAAAAAATAGTATTCAAATTTAGAAGTTTTTGCTTAAAAGTTAAGTTTAAAATAAATTTTTATTAATCAGTTGCAATCTTTTGATTTTTTTAAATTGAGATAACCTAAAAAAATCAACCCCTCGTAATCATTGGAAACCAAATATCCAAGAAAAATCAATTATGTGTTTGATATTGGGAGCGCCAAAGTTGATTGGTGGTAATCATAAGGCAATACTAACAAAATCACTTAACTCCGTATGGTCTTCGAGCCATCCGTGCTCGAAGGCCTTAAATTCGGCAATTTAGGACCCTTAAATCATGCATGAATGAGAAATTTACAAAGTATTCGATCGACTATTTTGGTAATTGACGTTGTGCGTTTTTTTTTTCAAAAATTTTACTGTATTACTGTAACTTTATTTTTTGCATAAAAAAATTAAAATCATCAAAAAAAGCCTTTGAAGGTGCAGAAAAAAATTCTGAGACTTTTTCCATTCAAACTATAGCCAAAAATGATCACGTGACGTATATTTTAGGAATAAGGTGGTAAAAGTAGTACGGTTTTTTTCAAAAATTGCTGAAAATCTATTTTGAAAAAAAGTGAAGTGGTCTTAGAAGTTTTTAAGTCTTTTTTCGCATTACACCAAAGGTCCAGAAACGATCACGTGACCTTCAAATTAGGAAATAAGGTTTTGGTTCAAGTAAACAAATAGTGATCAAATTACGTCGAAAAATTTTGTAAGGTCAAATAACACGTAATTAAGAGTTTTGAACATAAATATATTTCAAAACCGTCACGTGATCTATTTTTCGAGAATAAAGGATTAATTTATGACATAGTTCCAAACCTTATTTTTGGATTATTTCGTCACGGTGATTTTATTCGAACTTTGGCGTAATGTGAAAAAATCTTAAAAACTTTGAAGTTGACCCTGGAATTTTTTTGACGTAATTTGAGTACTTTTTCAAATTACTGTACTATGTTTTTTTTTTCAAAAGTACTCAAATACCCCTTAAAGAATCGTAACGAATTTCTAAGTCTTTTATTGCATTACGGTATGGCCTCCGGTTCAAATAGAGCATTTCTAAAAGTCAAATACTTTATTACGAAAAATGCGCAGGTGAAATAAAATGAGAAAGAAGGATTCACGAGAAATAGATTATTCAAAAAAAATTTGAGACTCATTTACATGAAGAATGATGAAAAAACATTCAATTTTTTTTGCAGATGCAATATCAAATGGCGTACAAGTTTAATAGTTTAAAATTTGAAATGTCAAATTATCCTAAATTATGTGTTATTTATGCACTTGTTTTGTGATGATATCAGCGAAAATGATGAGAATTTTTAAATTTTCTTATTCACATGTTGATGACTTTTTATTAAACTTTTTCAACAAATTGCTTTTATAGACTGTAGAGAATTTTTGAAAAATAATGAATTATCCATTTTGAAAAAAAATATATTGTTTTTTTGGATAAAATTAATCTTCGGTATTGCTTGATTTAAACGCAAAGTCCGGTGTCGAAGACACTACGGGTCCAGAGATTGTCGGCCAATAGGGATTAAGTGTCTGACAGACACATCAGGGGATTGAACACGCGCTACTAGAGATAACTCTCAGATTTAGGGTTGAAATGGGAAATCTTTGTTATTCGTACACTCATTTGCATCGCGATGCATAACGTATATCATTATTCATAATCCTCAGCACGACTCATCGGGCCAGAAAAAATGCAGATGAGATTTGATACTGAAAATCATGGGCTCCAAAATTTTCTCCGAGAAAAATATTTATACTGGAATAATCGATATCGTCCCTGAGCTCACAAGGGTTAATCATATTTCAGCTCCGCGACAGGCGTGTACAAAATTCGTATTTTCCCGATCTGAAGTAATCTCTTTTAGGTGAAATGTTGGTTACAGTGTCTTCAAACCACAACTTTTAGGCCATTCCTTTTACCAACGAAAACTCATCTCGAAACGTTCACTATCTCTATAGCGCGTGTTCGCATCCCACTAATGTTGTTTAGGTGATTGTCTTGAGTTATGATTATAGGCTACGGGTGCTGATATTGGGACTGCTAAATTTGATCGGTGTGTAATCACTCAAGCAACTCCTAGTAAGTCACTTAGGACAACATCAGTGGAATTCGAACAAGATAGTAAACGTTTTGAGATGAGTTTCGTTGGTAAAAGGATATATATGTATTGATAGATTTAAAAAATAATTTGCAAATTGTCTTTCCGGTAAGAATTTATAAAAAAAATGAAATTTTTTATAATAATTGGGACGAGAAAGACATTCCTTCGAGGTCCTTTATCCAAAATATAAAAATGGGTATTGATTTTAGCCACAATTTTTAATAAAGTATATCGACCCACCGCTACCTTATTATATAATAAAAGATGGTTTTTTTCTCTTCCTCGATTTCATGCAAAGTTGTCCCCTCCAGATAATTTCGGATAAGCTTCTTTATTACGCAATTAACTTATGAGTTATGCTTTAGGAATGAGGCGCCTGCAGCTGTTGGACAATTTTTTCTCTGTCCTAAATTACAAATAAAATCAATTGAATTTTATAATTTTCGAAAATTTGAAACTAATTTGACTACCGTTTTGACTAGACTGAACTGTGCATCAGCATTTTTAAAACAAATTGTGCTCAGACAAGTGGCCAATTCGACACTGAATGATTTTCAAAAATCATATTATTCTCTTAATGCCGATGGCATGCATGTTGTTATAATTCAACTTAATAAAGCAAAACATTTGTGTGTAAAATAAGTTCGACTGAACACGGCTTTTATTCATAATTCAGATTTTTCAAACTATTTTTGAAAATATTTTGACAATAAGAATAATTCATCCTTTTACAGATGAAATATTATCGTAATTCTCAAAAAAATTTGTTTAATTTCAAAAAAAAATTGCAAGTAAAACTCAATTTATTTTTTCGAATTTTCCTATTTTCTACTTTAACGAAACCGCTATTCTTCACGGAACCAGAATACATAAAGAGAATATTCTATCAGAGAAAGTTAAGAATTGTGAAAAAACCTCAAGCACGTAAATTTCATAAAATCGGTGTAATAGGTTTACTAATTTCACGTGCGCGCTAAAATGAACACTCAGTGCCATCGGCATTGGTCTTGAGTACACCTATTAACGCAGGTCCAATTTAGAATGGGGAAGCTGGAGGTTTTTTGGGGCAAATGTTCCTGTAATCAGCGGGTGGATCAAGGTTTAAACGAGAAATGCATGGTGGTAATCCAGATGATGAAGGATGTACTGGCCAACATTTTTTGAAAAGGAATCCTGCATGCACCAAAATTGCCCCGCTGGGTGGCCGCAATGGTCCCCTTGGTCCACCAATGCTCAAATTCATGTGGTCATCGGGCAACAAACTCGAGTCCCAGAACTGCAAGGAAAGTTAGATAAAGTTTTTGAAGTGTATTTTTCCTTGCGCTTTTATATTTTTTGGTCAAATTGGGATCGGATCAAAAAAAATGATCGATCCAAATCCGATCTAACACTTCTGCCTGACCCTTGTTCCCAAGCAAGTTGCGAATTTATTTTCAAAATAAACTCGTCGATATTTTCTCGGTGTTTGTTTCAAAATAAAAATTAACAATATGTATAATGAAATTTTAACGCAAATTTCACAACAATACAAAATGTGGGGCGTTTCTTTTAACAGCAAATCTAAATTCCATATATATACTTCATATATATATCTATATGTATATTTCATACATTTTATTCAAAATTTGAGCGCGAAAAATAACGAAACAATCTAAATTTCGCGCATTTATTTTTACGCCACTTTGAGTGACCAAAAATTCAAATAATGCAACCAATTATTTGAAATTATTTAAATAAATTAAAAAAAAAAATATTTAAAAAAATGATTTAAAAAAAAATCAAGATAATTTATCAAATGAAAGCTTGTGATTGGTTGCATTCTTTCTCGAATAATTTTTGGTCAGAATTTAATATGCCTCCCTAGAAAGACTGAAAAACTATATCCTCCGTCAATTTTTACCATCAATTTTTGGTTTTGGTTTTTTGGGTAAGACTAAAAACAACATTTGGAAAGACCTTCTCAACGCCATTTTAGTTTTTTTTTCATTTTTTCGACCAAAAAAATAATTTGAAAGCAGGCTTCAAAAGGGATTGCTTTTTATCCCTTTTTATCTCTCTTCAAGCAAAAAGATAGCAAAACACTTTACGCTCACGCCCAAAAATTTTCGCCTATCTTTTGCCTATGAAGAGAGATAAAAAGGGGGATAAAAAGCCATCTCTTGGAAGCCTGTTTGGAGAGGCTCAAGTAAAAAAGCTATTTCCTCCAAAAAAATTGGTTTTACCTAGACTCCAGTTCAATACCCGTTTTAATGCAAAGCTAAAGATGTTTAACAGTTCCTCACGCCATTTTTTTAGAAATTTTAATTTGGGTTGTTAGGGGTAGGATTGTCAATTTTTCATTTTATTTTGAATTTTAATGATTTTGTCCCACCAAAAATTGATGAAAAATGCTCTTAAATTATTTTTTTCCGTAAATTCGAACAGCGTTTCAACGATTTTAGTTCTTATTTTAGTCTCACCTGCAAAAAAATATATCGGATGTTTGAAGAAAGTTTCAAAATTTCAAAAAAAATCAAGATTTTTTTCATCTTGCCATCGGTTAAAATGAAAAAATTGAAAAAAAGTTTTTATTGCCGTTCTGATGAGCTGGAAAAAAATTGAAGTAAAATCTCTTTAAATTGGCGGGAAGGACATAGCTTTTAATAAATTGCGAAAGATGTGTAATTAACTTTGAGAACGAGGCAATTGATTTTTTAAATACCTTATTTTAATCGTCTAAAATTATTAATTGTGATTTTATTTTTAACTTAATAAGGGTGACGAAGTCATCATGTACTGGAGGGGATACCAACTGAATGCGATCGTGTAACCCCCATTGCACCAGAAATGAGAGGGTGCATGTATTGCAAGATGGGACTTTTCCAGCTGAAGGTTTCAGTTTCAAACTATCTCATGGTCAAACCGGTACTTGGAAATTTGACAGAGACGTCATCTGTTTACTTGGTTTAAACTCAAAACCAGAATGGTGTAAATGGGTACAATTTTCAAGTTATCCCACGGGAGCAATATACCGGTAATTCGATTGCAGTCAATGGGAATACGGCCCCGAACTTGGAATTGAATTTCTTCATTTTCCGAAAGTATGAAAGTTGGTGATCCCGAATAATTTTCTCACCAGCGGGCGAAACCGTACTCCCA
>SCLH01001962.1:45342-66277 GCA_004367855.1 Oikopleura vanhoeffeni | reverse complement strand
AAATTTTGGCTTTTTTTGAAATTTGGAAACACAATTTTGCCACCTGGTGGTGGTCTGATAATTTTTTAATTGAGAAATTCTTCTTAGTTAGGGTCGATAACATATAAGTATAGGTGAAATTTATTTGTATAGTCAACTTGAAAAACGAGAAATCCCCAGTAGCCGGTCCCTACCCATAGCCTATGGGCTTAAGCGAAAATGTGACATACTTAAAGGTAGTTTTTTGTATTCATCTGCCAACTATAAAAGCTCAATAGAGAAATTTTCTGAATTTCATTTGAAATCCGGTTCACCGGATATAAACCGGAATGTAATTTTTTGGTAGGTTTGAATCTCGGTTCGCCCAAATTTATTTTTTCTTGAAAACAGCCGGAAACAAAAATTGTTTATGTTTGTTCATCTTGATATTACGACTGTCTATACATGAACAGCTTGAACTATTTTTGATGAATTTCTAGAAGAAAAAAACCAGTTTCGATTGTTTCTTAAAATTTTATACTGAAAAGGCCTATATAATAAAAATCCGTTTACCGGTAGACAAAAAAAATTTCTCCATTGACCTTTTTACTTGGCAGTTCTCGATATCATCTATGGTTTTCCCGTAATCGTCATTAGTAGGGTGGTACCCATTAAAAGAAAAGAACCAGGAGATGTCACATACTGTACATTTCCGTAGAGGTTTACTGTAAAAAAGAGTCTAGGTAGATTAATAAACTATATAAAAGTTTAGATAACCGGAAGCTCTGGATCCAGCAAAGCTTTATAAAAAGCCATTGGCTTGAGTCATCTGAACGCAGGCAAATTGACCAAGAGGTCCCAAAGAAAATGTCACGGGCTGAGGCCAAAGATAAAAAAGAATTAGAAGAAGCACGAAAGGTATAAAATTACAGCTAATTTTGAAAAAATTTAAGTCGAACTAGTACGTGGTTAACATGCAAATAATTGTCGTTCGTCTACGCGGAAGTTTTTTTTTATTTTTTTTAAATGTTCGTCTGGTTATATTTTACGATAGAAATTGACTATTTTGGCGCCAAAGCTGCTTTATTTACCATTCAGAAGACTCCAAAAAATTGCTTAAAAAATAATTTGACAAAATCTGAGTTTTTATTGTAAAACTCCACCTAATTTGATTTTATCACGTTTAGATTTTAACATTAGATCTGCTTTTACGCTGAAAATTTGGCTTATAAACATAGATCGACTTTAGACCAAGATTTGTCATCGTGCGTCGCGTCGTTACTTGCAAAAATTTTAAAATTACACCGATTTGAGGTCTTATTCGGTGTCTTTTTCAAAATTTTGCAAGTAACATTTTCCGATGATATAAAACTTTAATAGCAAGAAATTGAGGCTGCTGGTTAAAATTTATAGTTGATAAAATAATAACATAAATAATAATATCAAAAATTTTGGTACAAAATTGTAGTGTCATTTTGAGCTAAATAACTATCGAATGACCAATTCCAAAACCATATTAATGTATTGAATGTAAGAAATTTTAATTATTTCGTGTATTTTCAAGACCATGAGGTAACTTTTTTTAGAACACCCAGTTTTCTAGCTGCCATTTGAGAACAGAACAATATATTCGCAAACGGATTTTTGCGGGTCAAAAGCAAAATGGCAAAAAAGTAGAATTTTACATTTTGCTTTTTTGGTCATTTTCAATACCATTTGAGTAAAATTTGTAAAGGCGTGTTTTTTTTTCAGCGCAATGGTAAAAAATGAAGAAAAAAGTGCAATTGCAGATTCTGGATCATTAGATTAGGAGAAATTTCGATATTTTTTTTTAATTTTAATAGCGCCACATTTTTTTCGCAATTTTGCTTCTAAGTTTCTCCATTTTGCTTTTTCGCCATTTTGCTTGCGACCCGATTTTTGCATCCAACGGCCAAGTAAAAAATCCAAGACCAAAATTTTTTACTTCTCCAGCGGATGTCCGGTTATACCAGAAATTGACCGGTTAACATTTAAAAAAGTCGATTCTGGGACAACCGTGCATCCTTCGAAGCCAATTTCTTGGCACCTAGTACTACTTTTTGTCAGAAATTTTATAGCAATTTTTTTTTGTAATTTTACACCCCTTAAAATTGATTGAAAACAATTAAAAACTATAATTTGACTCTTTGAAAAGTGTCATATGACAAAAATTTTATTACCAAAATTTTTATCTTGGAAAACTACCCAGGGAGGTATATTTTAAGCTCCACAGGTCTCCTGGCTTAAAAGATGTGCAAAACTGGAAATGGTGTTCTAAAAAAAAGTTACCCAAGTAGGAAGCGAATTTTCACTTCTCCGCGCCGGTATTCGATTTTTAAGGCATTAATGAGAAAATCTAAAGAGAAAATAAAGACAACTTGTATACGGAAAAATGTTCACATTGACCAAAGCTTTTCAACAATTTGCTTAAAAAATATTTCAGGATGGAACCGCTATGCCCGAAAAAGATGAAAAGGGTGAAATGATCAATCCTCATATTCCAAACTACATCGCCTCTGTTCCATGGTATATTGACCCAGAAAAGAAGCCTTCTCTTTTCCATCAACATAAGCTAAAAGCCGAAGCAAAACATACTATTGGAGATTGGTATCATCGGGGTGTGCCAGACAATAAAACTGTAGGAAGATTTAGAAAAGGTAAAAAGCAAAAACATAACAGCAATCTTGTACAGAAATTATTGTTTGTTGTAAAAAAATCATCACCGGTGTGTTACGCAATTGGATTCAAAATTGATAAATCTAAAAACCAGACAATTTTTGTGTAAATCTCTTAAAGGCGGTAACCGACGCGTTTTACTTTTTTTTGAACATCAGCCCTGTTCTAACGGATAGCCTTACGATACTGAAATGCTGGAATATATTTGATATTTGTCTGAAATTTTTTAAAAATGTATTTAAAAGTTTTTTGTATGATCGTACCGGTCGTGATACTGGTTTAAAAACATGGTTTTTGACCACATTCGTATCATTTTATTTAGTGATGAGAATCTCATCATGAGATGTCAAATTTTTTAGATTTTTCTAACCCCATATTAATTATCAAGAAAGATATTTCGAATGGAAATGTAATTTTCGATTATTTAGTATTTTTTATTTAGGTTTACTGGGCCCACCACTCAGTCAATTTCTCGAATCCAATAGCCAGATATTAACAAAGGTTTTCTGCATGTGTCCAAGTAAATTTGCTGAGCGACAATTTTTTTTTTTCTCATGTTATCAAACTTTGAATTAACCGGTTTTTCTGCAGCTAATAGAAAATTTTCAAAAAATATTTTTCCCATTGGAAATTATCTAATAATTATTTGAAATGTTTTCTTTGACGTTTTGTTAATCAATTACCGCACTATCAACACATTTATCAAGCGAATACATAAAATTTGAGTTAAAATAAACAAAAAAGAGCTGAGTCCAACTGAGATTCGAACTTATGGGATTCCGGGTTTAGAACATCATTACCGTGCGAACTGGTTGACCAGGAAAAAACACAAAGTTTGTCCCCATAAATTTACTTGGCTTACACAGTAGCTATTGTGACATAGCAGAAAACCGTTTGTTGATATCTGGTATGTCTTTCGAGAAAAAACTAGTAGGGTGGCCCTTAAAAAAAGCTACTACTCAGAATCGACAAAAATTACATGTTAAATTGACTGTTTTCGGTGTACTGTATTATGCATTTATTCAATTTCATTTGAAACACTGACGTCGTTTTTTTAGTAATACACAAATTGTAGCATTGAATAGATTGGAAAACTAGACATAGGATGAAGTTTGTCATAGGATTGAAGCTGGCAATTTATTATAAACCTTGTTTTGGTCATTTTGGGGTCATATTACATCAAAAAAAAAATTTTTGTCCAGATTCAAATTCGAAATGAAATTATCTCCCATTTGATATATAACATGACCCCAAATGAGTCTTTTTGTAATTTGACCCCAAATAGGGTCATATTTCAAAATTTGACCCCGGAAAGTATCCGCCAAAAAATTTCAAGTATTTTCCAACTAAAATCGACTTCCTATGTACTATAGTTTTCCAGGAACCGATAATTCTTTGTTAAAACCGGTTATTACCGGTATCCGGTGATATGTACTGGCACAGACTTGATCACGTTTGGTAATAGAACTCATTACCTTTCGAATAAGCTATCATACAACTTCATCCTATGTCTAGTTTTCCAATCTATTCAATGCTACAATTTGTGCATTACTAAAAAAAAACGACGTCACTGNTACAGAAAAGATTACCAAAATGATAACTCCAAACAATTTAATTGACAATCATAACAATTTGCTACAAAATGTGTTTAGCAAACTAAAAATAAATTAAACCTATAAATTTGGGCAGTCAGAGAAGCCAAAAATTTTACAATCCGTAAATGTTCCTGGTGATACAAAACTCCCTACAAAAAATCGGCTAAGAACAGATTGGCATCGAGAAAAAGATTCACTGCGATTTGAAACTACTCATAGTACGAACAGATTACATAGTTAGCAAATAAATTATTTTTTTCGACTTTACAAGGCACTTTTGTTGTTTGTTACACGGACTTTTTTTCCGCTGCGTGGGTTAGAGTTTGGCTCTGATAGGCTTTGGTCCGATTTACAAACCTCTTAGGTCTCAAAGCACACTTGAGGGCATGTACAAAAAACTTCCCGGAATTTCAATTTCCACTTTAAATTCAAGAACCAGTTTAATTCTTTTTGTCAGTAATGCTGTTTTATTAGCCTCCCAAAGACCGTAGAATAAGTTCGGAATTTCCAGTGTGACTTTTCTGGGAACCAAAACCCCAAATTTTCAATTAATTTGACATATGTCTCGGTTTTATGTACTCAAAAGGTTATCAATCAGTGTACTGTCCTGAAAAATTAGCATACGTATCATTTGTTTTTCCTAACTTTGTAAATAAATTTTAATTTTCAAAAATTGTTTGAAATTAATTTTTAATGTAAGAATTTTGAGTAATTTTATTTATAATTTCATATTTTTTGAAAATTTGCAAAAAACTAGTTATATTCGTGTAATTGTGATTTTAACCGATGCAAAAAAGTTAATTGACATTCTTGTTAAAAAATAACATAGAAATATGTGAAATGCCCAATCCGACATTGCAAATAAATGTAATTTCGCCATTGGTGTGTAATAATTTCACGAAGTCAAAATTCACATGTTCATTCGCACAATGCGATCGACATTCCCCTCATATAAGTTTTCAGCCATGTGCAACGGTAAAAGACGTATTAACTTTTAAATTGGTAGGACTTTTTTTCGAGCACAACCCGATATTTTCTCCGAAAAACATAAAAATTAGACAAAGCTAAAAGCCGGGATAAATCTGCAACGTGGGCAAAAAACGTAGCCCTTGTAGGGGGTATTCTTCTAAATGTACCCAACCAGTTTAAAGATTTATTGAATGCACCCAGATCCACCGACTATTTGGACTTTTTAAAAACAGACCTTAACCATTATATAACTTGATTTGTAGTATTTTAAAGTTACAATCTGATACTTCTCTTTTTAAGAAAAAAGTATTTGAAACCACTACTAAAATCAATAATATTTGAAATTTAGAGGAAATATCACGAATTAGAGGGCTGTCGATTGATGAAATAATGGAAGGTCAATTGGCTTCCTCATCTCCAAAAGTTTTGAAAGTGTTTCAAGTGCGCCATCCTCAATGTCGCTATTTAGTCAAAAATTAATCACTATTTTTCCAACAATTGAAAAAAAACACATATTATTAAAAAATTGGTAAAACAGCCATCAACCAGTTCTTATTTTAATAAAGGAGTTCAGACTCATTTGGTCATCGCAATTTCAACCCTTTCTCCTATTAGAACTTCGAAATAAATAAATTTCAAAGTATAAATGGTACGATCTTATCGCGCGAGATCTATTTTTCTGGTTATTTTTAATGCGCAGGTGATTTAACAAGAGTGATTGCTCTGATTTGCAAGGTGCAGAGTGGAAATTATTCAACAAAGCACCACTTACGACTTAAAACGTCCAGAAACATTATCTATCAATGTGAGCCAATAACATTCCGTACTCATTTTAGACTTTTAATCCTCATTTTAAATTGTCCTATTATATTAATAAGATTGATTTGTCAATCTTTTCGCATATAGCTCCACTGCCTATCAGCATTTATAACCCGATTTATCCTCAGATAGAATCTTTGCATACTTTTAGACTGTCAATCTATCCGACGAATTCACAGAAGAAAAACAAAATTTTTAATAAGATAAATAATTTTGACGTCTTTCTGTAGTGTGACAGCATCGATTTCACCCAAGAAAAAAGTTGGGAATTAAAAAAATTTTTTATCCAACTTTTCCTTAGTAATTCTAATGCGAAACAATCGGGCTTATGACTTTTCGGAATTTAACTCCCTGGTTCCAAAATACCAAAATAGAAACTGGCCACTAGAAACCAGCGTAAAACCGGATGTTGTCGTGTCAATTTTTGTAACCCTCCAATTTTTGTAGAAGCCCATAATGAAGCTGGTGCCAAATGAAGCGCGTTAAGAAACAAAAATTATCGCGCGGCGATTTCAACTGAAAAAAATGTGAATTTTTCACGTTTTTTGGTACTTTGTGAAAAGATTTTGCGGCTACAGTTACCGTAAATCTCAAAGATAGTTCTCGAACACGGCCAAATACCAAAACCTTGTTCCAAAGAACCCACAGTGACAAGTTTCATAAATTCCAATATCGACTTAGCTGGTCGGGGCTTCATGCTTCCAAAATTCTAAAAAGTGCTATTTTGACATTGTGGGGTATTTATAAATTCTTGAAAATATTCATGCCGTTCTTCGACCGGAAATCGAAGAGGATATTCCAGTGCATACTGCAGTGTGAATAACCATCCCAAAGAACACCGTGCTAAGTTATAATCGAATTCCAGAATCATATTAGGCCTAACACTTCAGTCCAATTGAAAAGGGTATTTTTTTATTTATTAGAAATTCGAATTAAGAATAGAGTTTAAACTGTAAACGACAGTAGTTAGACGGTTCTGGTTGAATTCCTGCCATGCGTTTTTTAAACGGACGCCCCGTAGAACAGTTTGCCATATGCGTTTAACACGGACATTTGCGTTTCAAACTGCGTTTTAATCACAAGATGCAAAATTTTTTTTGAAATTTTCACGTTTTTAAGAAAAAAAAATTCTGAATTTAATTTCAAATAACCTTGTTTATCAGACACTTGTGCCATGAACCAAAAGCCCAAAAACTTTATCGGAACCCAAAAATTTTATTCAGTATGTTTCATAGAAAATAACAGTAAATTTGAACAATTACCAATTTCAGTGGAATTCTTATTCTTAATTAAATCATAACAATAATTTACTTGAAAAAATGTCCGCCTGTTCATATCTAACCCTTTCCTTTTTTCTACTTATTATATCCTGAAAAAGCCGGAAGTTATCAGAAATAAAGTCGAGTATGCAATTTTCTGTACCCTTATGCGCTTAACAAAACCTATCTGCTAACTTCAATCTTACCTCCAACATCTTGAACCTTAAATTTTTTTTTATAATAGATTAATTACACTTACTTTACAGTTTTGCTTGATTTATCATTTGCCATGCTAATCTATAAGAGCTGATTCTTGCCTTAAATTGTTTTATTACTAATAAGATTAATGGTGAACTTTAATAGAACTTGTTACACTTTAAGAAAGTCAAGTAACAAGGCTGAGAGCGTTTTGGCGTCGGTTTTCATGGCAATTTTCTGACTCCGAGTTTGTGCATGTTGAAGACGAGGGTCGGATGATCTACCGTGTTTCGGAAGAAGTCAGAAGCCATTATATTACTGCGTTTGGATTAGTCCTGATCGGAAAATTTTGTGGCAACAGCAGATGCCATATCAAAGAAGCGCTCCGTCATTTCCGTGAAGCAACTTTTTCATTGGCATTGGAGACCGACCTTTTCCAGTGAGAGTTAACTCGCGATATTTTTTCCATGATTTTATGCATGTTTACTGATATTTTCGTGGAATTTTCACATGTTTTCCCCACCATTCAAATGTCATCATGATGTTACGAATGACTATAGAAATGTTGTTTTTACTGAATGTTTTAAATGATTTATATATGTTTTTAATAGTTATTTTTCAGTTTAGCATGTTTTTGACTTAATATCTTTCGTATTTTATACATTTTTTCCCCACCATTCAAATGGTGCATACGAGATGTTACATGACTATGAAATGTTATTTTACAGATGCTATTCTTAATTTGAATATGTATTTCATCACATTCTAATTGTGCATATGACGTTTCAAATCAATAAAATGTTTAATTTAACAAGTTATTTGTACTATGATGTTACTAGTAATATCACTATGCGTGTCACTGGTAATTACCTAAAATGTTACTAATAAGTTATAATAACTGATACTTATGACTTGTAGCTCACAATGTCACTATGATGTAACCGTAATGTTACTAAAAATGTTACTCATGACGTTACTTTGATTTTACTGTAAAAATGTCATCATGAGTACTGATAAATGTTTCACTTATATGTTATTAATAATGTAACTAATAATATACCTAATGATGTAATCACAATGTCACTCATGATGTTATTCATGTTACTAAATATGTGTACTCATGACGTACTGATATGTACTGTCTTGATTTTCTGGCTTATTTTACAGTGATTCCGTTGATTTGATATTTATAGTTATCATGGTTTCGAATGTTGTTTTCATAGGAGTCCAGCTGAATTTTTGGTATTCACAAGTGGGTTTTGCGATTTTACTCGGTTTTACATGTTCTTGATCATGTTTCCGTCGTATTTCAAGTTAGATTTGAAGAGACTTTGAAAGAACGTTTAACAACGGTTTTCGTGATTTTTCTATAATTCTCCCTATTCTTCATTTCAATATTAGTTTTATTTCACGTTGGTTTCAAAATTGCTCACGAATGCTTCAATTTGACAGTCTATATTTTCGAATTACTTTAATCAAATGATAAATCAGCAAGAAACTGATAAAGTAGTGTAAATTAAAAATTATTATCAAAAATTAAAGTTCAATATGTTGAGTAAATGAAGTTTACAGATAGTTTTTTTGTTAAGCATAAGATACAAAAATTTGATACTCGACTATTTCCTGATAACTTCCCGCTTCTTTCAGATATTTAAAAGTAGAAAAAAGGCAAACTAATTTTTTAATTTCTTATGTGAAAAATTAAAGTTCTATAATGACAGGCCCGACGACATTTTCAAAGTACATTATGTATGATCTTAATTAAAAGAATAAGATTCGCACTAAAATAGGGTAATGTTCAAAATTTACTATTTCCCATCGAAACTCTACTAAAATTAAAACTAATTGTTCCGAATAAGTTTTTTGGCTTTTGGTTCATTGGCTTCACGTCTTGATTAAACACAAGGTTATTTTGAATTAAACTTCAAGAAGATTTTTTTTTCATAAAAAACGTCGAAAATTTCAAAAAATATGCATTTGTGATAAAACCAGTTTGAAACGCAAAACCGTCGTTTAAACGCATTGCAAACTTTGCCTACGTGTCCGTCGTTTAAACTCACATGGCAGATTTTTCACACAAGACCGTCCTAACTACCGTCCGTTTAAAGTTTTTTTTAAACTCTATTCTTAATTAGAATTTCTAATAATTATAAAAAAAAAAAAAAAAAAAAAAAAAAACAAAAAAAAAAAAAAAAAAAAACAAAAAATTACCCCTTCTTTCAATTTGCACTGAATGTTTAGCCTTAATATATTTGGAATTCATTATAATTAGCACGGGGTCTTGGGACCTGGTATTCACACTGGCAGTATGCACTGGAAATCCTCTTCGATTCCCGGTCGAAAACGCAGAATTTCATTTATAATAAAAATGTCAAAAATAGCACCTTTTCAAAATGACATTGAAGCCCCCGACACCTAAATCGATATGAAATTTATGAACCTGTCATTGTTCTTGGAACAACGTCTTTGATATTTGGCCGTTCAGAAACTATTCTTTGAAATTTACGTCACGTAGCGCAAAATCCTTTCACAAATCACCAAAAAAACGTACAATTCACATTTCTTTTCAGTTTGAAATCGCCGCAGCGAATAATTTTTTTTCTCTAAACGCCTTCAATTTGGCAACAACTTCATTAATGCCCCTTCTACGAAGAATGGAGGGTTACCAAAACAATTACCACAACTTCCGGTTTTAAGGGACATAATTAACTCATCATCGAAAACTGGAGATTCATATGGAAAACCGAAAAAAAGTAATTTTTTGAAATTTATTTTTTCAGCCAATAAATGCTTAGAATGTTGTCTTCTTTCCGTTTGGGAGTTTCATATTGAGTCATTTACCGGATCATTTGAAAATCTCGGATTTGAAAATTTTGTTAAAAAAATTCGAAAATTTGGAAATTTTTCAAAAATTTTTTTTCATTTTTTTTGCCGGAAAAAATCATTAGAAATGGTTTCCTCGGAAATTTTTAATAGCCCTATTAGTCCTCGTATAGCCTCGACTGTACACCCATCTTTGTGTAGAAAATCTGTTAGGACGTTCACACTGGACCAATCAAAATCCTGGATAAAAAGTGTTGATTTACGGTCTTTTAATAAATTTAACCCGTTTTAACCAACAATGTGTACAATTTCCCTTTCAATGAATTCTTTTAAATTAATTATAGTATATCCTTTTCAACTTGAATGGAGAACCGATATGTATATTTTATTTTAACTAAACTCATCGTTTTTGCACTTCAAGTCTAAAAGGGATATTGAAAAAAAGATCGTTTGTTAAGTTCTATTTTAAACAACTTCTGTTACATAATGCATTTTTTAAAATATCTGGGTAATAACCTACATTTTTGAATGGGAAAATTTGGATATCCTCTTTATACAGTCTTCTGTGCAAGTTAATCTGTCCTCCTAAAACTGAAGACTAATAAACAAAAAGAAATATTCACACTCTAAGAGGAAAGTTTTGTACCCTAGCCAATACTAGGGAACGGCCACGGGAAAAATTATTTCATAATAAATTTCTAATTTTACAAAAAATGGTTTGGGTAAATCGACCTCAACAAAACGAAAATCACATTTAAAAAATATCGATGCCACCTATGGTGAATTTGAAATTACATTAATCGTTAATCGCAAAAAAAATAATAAATTTTAAGCAACTTCTAAAATCAAAATATGTCATGACATGTCACTCCGGTTGCTGGTTATTTTTTGCTAAATTAGGCCGAATTATGACTAATCTTAAAAAGGACTGAGAAATAGGGCAAACAGTTAGTATAAAGAATTGCGTCGTTTTGACAATTGTCCGTTAGCTGAGAGGCTTAGTACTTGGCGTTAAAACTCGGGTTGCGGTTCGAACCCACTGCTCCTTGGTATTTTTTAATTCAAATTTTAGGTTCAGTTTATTTGAACAAAAGGTTGAGCCAGCGACCATAATCCAAAACTTTTGGTTTCTAAGTCAGAATGGTATGCGTCTTTATCTGCGTCTTTTAAATAATCTCAAGAGCTCGCGGCCATATTCACAAATTTCTGGCTTTTTTTGAGAATTCTGGAAAACACATTTTCCACCTGGTGTGTCATAATTTTTAATGAGAATTCTTCTTAGGTAGGGTCATTAACATATAAGTATTAGTGAAATTATTTGTATATCAACTTGAAAACGAGAAATCCCAGTAGCCCGTCCCTACCCGATAGCCTATGCGCTTAAGCAAATTGACATACTTAAAGGTAGTTTTTTGTATTCATCTGCCACTATAAAAAGATCTAATAGAGAATTTTCTGAATTTCATTTGAAATCGGTTCACCGCATATAAACCGAATTAATTTTTGGTATTAGTTGAATCTCGGTTTCGCCCAAATTAATTTTCCTTGAACACCGGAAACAAAGTTGTATGTGTTCATCTTGATATTACGACGTCATACATAAACACTGTGAATATTTATTATGAATTTTCTAGAAGAAAAAAACGAGTTTCGATGTTTCCTTAAAAATTTCATACTGAAAAGGCCACTATAATAAAAACCTTTACCGGCTAGACAAAAAAAATTCCATTGACCCTTTTTTACTGGCAGTCCCGTATCATCTATGGGTTCCGTAATCTCATTAGTAGGTGTACCCATTAAAAGAAAAGAACCAGGAGATGGCACATACTGTACATTTCCGTAGAGGTTTTCTGTAAAAAAGAGTCTAGTAGATTAAATAAAACTATATAAAAGTTTAGATAATCAATGAAAATCCGGAAGCTCTGGATCCAGCAAAGCTTTATAAAAAGCCATTGGCTTGAGTCATGGCTACTCAGCAAATTGAACCAAGAGTCCCAAAAGAAAAGTCACGGCTGAGGCCAAAATAAAAAAGATTAGAAGAAGCACGAAAGGTTTAAAATTACAGCTAATTTTGAAAAAATTTAAGTGAACTAGTGACGTGTTAACATGCAAATAATTGTTCGTTCGTCTACGCGAAGTTTTTTTTTTTATTTTTTTTAAATGTTCGTCTGGTTATACTTTTACGATAGAAATTGACTATTTTGCGCAAAGCTGCTTTATTTGGTACCATTCAGAAGACTCCAAAAAACTTGCTTAAAGAAATAATTGACAAAATCTGATTTTTATTGTAAAACTCCACCTAATTTGATTTATCACGTTTAGATTTTAACATTAGATCTGCTTTTACTGCTGAAAATTGCTATAAACATAGATCGACTTTAGCCAAGATTTTCATCGTGCGTCGCCGCCGTTACTTGCAAATTTTAAAAATACACGATTTGAGGTCTTATTCGGTTCTTTTTCAAATTGCAAGTAAACATTTTCCATGATATAAAACTTTAATAGCAAGAAATGAGGGCTGCTGGGTTAAAATTTATGACTATTAAATTATGTTATTAAATAATAACATAAAGTTAATATATCAAAATTTGGTACAAAATGTAACTACACTTGTCATTTTGAGCTAATAAAACTATCCGAACTGACCAATTCCAAACATATTAATGTACTGAATGTGAAAGAAATTTAATTATTTCGGGTATTTTCCCAAGACCATGAGGTAACTTTTAGAACACCCAGTTTTCTAATGCCATTTGAGAAACAAACAATATTCGCAAATCGGATTATTGCGGGTCAAAGCAAAATGGCCAAAAAAGTAGAATTTTACATTTTTGCTTTTTGGTCATTTTCCAAACCATTTGAGAAAAATTTTGTAAGGCCACGGTTTTTTTTCACGCATGTAAAAATGAAGAAAAAGTGCAATTGCAGATTCTGGATATTAGATTACGGAGAAATTTCGATATTTATTTTTTAATTTTAATAGCGCCACATTTTTTTCGCAATTTTGCTTCTAAGTTTCTCCATTTTGCTTTTTCGCCATTTTTGTTAGCGACCGATTTTTGCATTCCACTACGGCCAAGTAAAAATCCAAGACCAAAATTTTTTATCTCCAGCGATGTCCCGTTTTTTAACCAGAAATTGTTTCCGGTCTACATTTAATAAAAGTCTATTCTGGACACCTGCATCCTTCGAAGCCAATTCTTGCACCTATACTACTTTTTGTCCAGAAATTTTATAGCAATTTTTTTTGTTATTTACACCCCTGAAAATTGATTTGAAAACAATTAAAAACATTAATTGACTCTGAAAAGTGTCATATGACAAAAATTTTATTACAAAATTGTATCTTGAAAACTACCCAGGAGGGTAATTTTAAAGTACCACAGGTCTCCGGGCTTAAAAGAGGGCAAAATGGCAATGTGTTCTAAAAAAAAAAGTTACCCAAGTTAGGAAGGAATTTTCAACTTCTCCGCGCCGCTATTCGATGTTTTAGGCATAATTCAGAAAATCTAAGAGAAATAAAGACAACTTGTATACGTGAAAAATGTTCACATGACCAAAGTTTTCAACAATTTGCTTAAAAAAATATTCAGGATGACCGCTATGCCCGAAAAATGAAAGGGTTGAAATAATCAATCCTTCATATTCCAAACACATCGCCTCTGTTCCATGTTATATTGACCCAGAAAGAAGCCTTCTCTTCCATCAAATAACTAAAGCCGAAGCCAAAAACATACTATGGAAATTGGTTTCATCGGGGTGCCAGACAATAAACTTAGGAAGATTTAGAAAAAGTAAAAGCAAATACATAACAGCATCTTCGTACAGAAACTATTGTTTGTTGTTTAAAAAAATCATTCCCACCGGGTGCTTACGCAATTGATCAAAATTGATAAATCTAAACAGACAATTTGTGTAAATCTCTTAAAGGCGGTAAACCGACGTTTTATTTTTTTTGAACATCAAGCCCTGTTCTAACGGATTAGCCTTACGATACTTGAAATGCTGAATATTATTTGATTTTGTCTGAATTTTTAAAATGTATTAAAAGTTTTTTGTATGATCGTACCGGTCTGATACTGGTTAAAAAAACTATGGTTTTGTCCACATCGCATCATTTTATTAGTGATGAATCTCATCATGAGATGTCAAATTTTTTATATTTTTCTAACCCCATATTAATTATCAAGAAAGATATTTCGAATGGAAATGTAATTTTCGATTATTTAGTATTTTTTATTTAACTGGGCCCACCACTCAGTTCATTTTCTCGAATACCATACCAGATATTAACAAAGGTTTTCTGCTATTGTCCAAGTAAATTGTGAGCGACCAATTTTTGTTTTTCTCATGTTATCAAACTTTGAAATTTACCGTTTTCTGCAGACAATTAGAAATTTTCAAAAATTATTTTTTTCATTGAAATTATTAATTAATTATTTGAAATGTTTTCTTGACGTTTTGTTAATCAATACCACACTATCAACCGATTTATCAAGCAATACATAAAATTATTGATGTGTTAAAATAAACAAAAAAGAGTGAGTCCAACTGAGATTCGAACTTATGGAATTCCGGGTTTAAACATCATTACCGGCGAACTGTGTTGACCAGGAAAACAACACAAAGTTGGTCCCCATAATTTACTTGGGCTTACACAGTAGGCTATTGTGAACATGCAGAACCAACCGTTTGTTATATCTGTATGGTTCTTCGAGAAAAATACGTAGGGTGGCCGTTAAAAAAAGCTACTACTCAAGAATCGACAAAAATTACATGTAATTGACTGTTTCGTGTACTTGTATTATGCATTTTATTCCAATTTCATTTGAAACACTGACGTCGTTTGTTTTAGTTAACACAAATGTAGCATAATAGATTTGGAACTCGACTAGGATGACGTTTGTCATATGATTGAAGCTTGGCAATTTATTATAAAAATACCTTTTTTTCATTTTGGTTCAATTACATCAAAAAAAATTTTTTGTCAGATTCAATCGAAATGAAATTATCTCCCATTTGATATTATAACATGACCCCAAATGCGTCTTTTGTTAATTTGACCCCAAATGGTCATATTTCAAAAATTGACCCCGGAAAGTATCGCCAAAAATTTTCAAGTTATTTTCCAACTAAAAATCGACTTCCTATGTACTATAGTTTCCAGAACCGTATTCTTTGTGAAAACCGGTTATTACCGGATCCGGTATATGTACTGGCACAGACCGATCACGTTTGTAATACAACTCATTACCTTTCGAATAAGCTATCATACAACTTTCACCCTATGTCTGTTTCCAATCTATTTCATCTTACAATTGTGCGATTACTTAAAAAAAACGACGTCACTGATATCAGATTTTTTTTATTAAAAAACGCACTTATTACAAATTATGTGTTTGAGGTTTATCTGGTATATGTTTTTAAATATCTTGCTTTGTTTTCTTATGCGAGACGTTCAAAGTTTCGATTGCGTCTGAAACTCCAGATTTCTCAATTTCTAATCCATTTTTAAATTTTTTTTCGAAAAATTTATATATTCCTAATTTTTTTTATAGCTTACATAACCTGTGAACTGATGCGAAAAAATAAAATAATTATGATATGGCCTTCAAAAAATACAGCATAATTACGAAAAAAATAGTTAGAAAAAATCCAAATTTTTTTTTGTCGAAAATATTTTTTTAAGGGGGTGGTGTTAGTGATTTTTGACATTCCGGAGGCTTGGTACGGCTAAACCGATGACGGTAGAACATTTCTCATCAAAACATAAGGAAGATCTATCTTTGAACTCACGATTCCATTTGACAGTTTGATACCACTCCCACCAACCATCTGGTTAACCGCGGTTAAACACGAGTCCCGCAGATTTTTTCAGAGAAACAAGGATCTTAGAGCTTGTATGGGAAAGTTTTGAGATTTGGTGAGAACTTAGAAAATTGTCTGAATTTTAGTGAAACGGTTCTTTTTTTTTCGATTTTTGTCTCAGGGGTCAGCAATCTGGTTGAATGTGACGAAAAAGGGTGTTTTTTGACGTTTTAATAAAAAGCTTTTTCTGTGGAAATGCCAGAAACGTAATTTTCGGAATGTTAAAAGCCCAAGGGGCTGTGAACATCGAATCGGTTGTACTTTTTTGAACTTCGGCCTGATTGGCTGTAAATCGACAAAAAAGTGCGCTAAATTGAAAATTTTGAACATAAAATTGAGAATTAAAAAAATTTAATGCCATCAAAAGATTCCTTGGGTACGGTTTGCTGGAAACGATATTAGCAACTATGGTCTGATTTTCAACACACACGGTGCTAGAAATCAACACATAATTTTGATGAAAAACTTTAATTTTTTCTAGAATCCGCTGTGTTGAAAATCAGACCATAGTTGCTTATATCTTTTCCAGCAAACCGTACCCAAGGAATCTTTTGGTGGCATTCTGTTTCTTTAATTCTCAGTTTTTATGTTCAAAATTTGCGATTTCGCGCACTTTTTTGTCGATTTACAGCCAATCAGGCCGAAATTCGAAAAAATACCTCCTTGACAATGTTCGCCACCTCTTGGGCTTGTTACATTCCGAAAATGACGTTTCTGGCATTTCCACAGAAAAAGCCTTGTATCAAAACGTCAAAAAACACCCATTCGGCACATTCAACCAGATTGCTGACCCCTGAGGGAAAAATCGAAAAAATTAGCTCATTGACATTGTAATTCAGACAATTTCTCAGATGTTCCCAAAATCTCAACATTTTCCGATATAAGGTCTAGGATCCTTGTTTCATTGAAAAAAAACAAGGGGCGCGTGTTTAACTGCGGTTAACCAGTTGGTTGGTTGGTTTGATACTGAATTGCCAAATGGAATCCCAAGATAAAGGATGGATCTATCATTTGTGTTCCGCAGAAATGTTTTATCTGAATTGGTTTAGCCGTACGGAGCCTCCAAAATCTCTAACACGCGTTCTGGAGTTAATCGCCACGGAAAAGTTTTCAGCACTGACTTGCATTATGACCACAATGAATTTCATTGTTCAATTGTTTTTTTAACTGCCATATTCACAAGCTATATTTGAAAAATATTACTGTGGTTTTTGTCTAAGCGGACAAAACCGGCAAAACCTACGCATTTTTTCTGAAAACCCAAAAAACGCAAATCTAAGCGGACAAAACCGGATTTTTTTCGAAACACTAAAAAACAATTTCAAGCTTTTATTTTGAGGTAATTAACAAAGTTTTAAATAATTATTTCTGAACGACAGTGTGGCGCAGTTGATAGTTTCAAAAAATGTTAATTCTTATACCACGGTCTAAAGGTTCGAACCTTGAGGGCAACAAATTTTATATAATACACTCATACAATTTTTAAGTATCAAAAATTCACTTAATCGATGTTTCGAATTTTTAACTATAATGATTTCTTATTTATTAGAAAAAATAGACAATAAATAACAGCTGAGTAAATAACACAAACTGTGAGCCTTTTTACAATTTTTAGCGTATTTTCAAAAACCATTGAGTGTGTTAAAAAGTTAATTTTAATATGAATTTTGTCAGCTGAAATCTCTTCTTTGGATTCTTCTGATTCAGTTATGAGAAAATTGCAGAAAAATTTCGGACATTTTCGGAACTTCAGAAATTTAAAATTATTCAGGATTATGCTGTCTTAAAAATTTTCTATCGAATGGGGAAATTTATTGTGATCAAAAAAATTATATTTTCTATAAAAAATTCCAAAAAAATTTTTAAAACTTTTTTAATTTTTTTTACCGATTCGACTTATCCAATCAGACTTTTTTGAAAAGTGTGCTTAAGTCGTGTATAAATTTGGCTTGAATTTTAGCACTTTAGGGCTCTCATTCGATACGACAAAAATTCAACAGTGTCTATAGCGAATTTGGCTTTAATTTTAAGCTCTCTAGTGCCCTTTAGGGGTGATAAGCCGTAATAGGTCTAAGCGGACAAAACCGACATTATTTTGTCCGCTAAAAGAGAGTTTTTTTACAATTAAAGTTTCCAAAAATAACCAAAAAACCCCTTAACTTCAAATTAGTTTGGCCAGTATTCTTTTATGACGGTTCTTGCAGGTCGAATCGAATTGCTCCACATTTTAAGCTCTCTATGCCCTTTTAGGTGATTTAGAGCCAATATGTCTAAGCGGACAAAACCGGGTAAGTCTAACCGGACAAAACCGGATTTCGCAAAGTGTCCGCTTAGACAAAAACCACAGTATACTAACCTTTTAAAATGTACATGTCTATGGAAGGCTGGTTACATAAACGCGTAGGTGTGTAAGGCAAAAAAAAATGGTGCGCATTGTATTAGAAACAATTCGGTCATTTCGACGAAAAATGTTTTAACAAAAAAAATTAAAATCACCCGGTTTTGAGCGAAAAATTTTCATGTACCATGTGGGAAATTTAGCAAGCTTTTCGATGAGCATAACGAGAACCTTGCGCTTGCATGTACTGTTTTTTGTCCAAGGATGTAGATTTCAAACCGTATTTTTTGTTTTAACACATTTTAAAAATCTTCATACAAATGTCAATTTTTTTTTTCTTTTTCAGTAATCTTTAAATTCATTTGCGCTGAGGTCGTTTTTTAGGTTGGTCAATTGTGATTTCGGCTAGGAGAACTAGACAAGATAGCGCCAAATGGTTTTTTGCATGTGAAACCTTGGAAAAAAATATGTGGTAGAAACAAATTTTGGCTTCCTAGGTCGATCATGTGACCGGAAATCAGTCATCGAAATTGCTCAAAATTACCGAAAAAACTTTTTTCTTTCGAATTACCGGTGAACCGGTGATCACTGGGATACAAAAAAATTCACCAATACAAATTCATTTAAGATTCAGATGCAAAAAACGTTTGTCGCTATCTAGTCTGGTTCTCTCAAAACAGATACCCCTTAAATTGAACACCCTAAAAAAACGACCCAAGGTTTTTTTCAAAACTTTTAGAAAATATAATATTTAAGGTGCATGTGCAAATTGTGGAGCTATGACCCACAAACAAAGAGATTGCTTAGAAAGGCCTCGAAAGCGAGGTGCTAAATGGTCAGGAGCTGATATTGCGCCAGATGAATTTGTCCAGCCAAATCTCGACTTAGGATTTGAAGGAAAAAGAGATCGTTGGAACGGTTATGATCCAGCTCGACACAGATTTGAAGTTTTTGAGGAATTTTCGAAGGTCGATATTGCACGAAAAGCGATCAATGCTCAAAGGTAAATTTTAAGCTTTCGCGCAAATTTGTGCTCTCTAGCGCTATTTTTCAGATTACAAAATGAAATTGAAGCTGGAGAAATTAATAACCCAGATATCGATCTCAAAAATGAAGACAAATATGGAGACGATGAAGTTAAAATGCACTCCTCTGCTCATGTTGATTCAAGGCAAACTGTTTCAGTCCGAAATTTGCGAATTCGAGAAGATACTGCGAAATATTTAAGAAATTTAGATTCAAATTCGGCTTTCTACGATCCTAAAACACGCTCCATGAGAGAAAATCCTTATGAAGAAACTGGAAAGGTATATGATAACCATCTTATTTTTAAACATACAATTATTTATAAAGCCGAATTTCTTGCACTGAAATAAAAAACTTAAAAACATTTTTAAGGCAAAATTTTTAAGTGAAAAATGTTAATTACACAAATTTAAGTATATGATTTTTAACACATTATTTTCAACAAAAGTTTTGGACAATTTTTTTTTAAGAAACACAATTATTTATCAGACAGTTATTTTGACCATAACAATTTTCAACTGTATAAGTAGTGACCGTCAGCTGGGACCCTTGACAAAAATTTTGAATTTAAATCGCATCTTTTGAATTTTGCTCTCTAGAGGCCATGTGGTCATTTTGGAAAACTCCATGAGGTCATTTTCGGGTTCCTGGATGTCAATTTATCCTAGAAAAAAGTTTTGTTGATTATTGTTTATTCAAAAAAATGCTCAAAGTTTTGAATTTTGCTCTATAGGGGCACATGTGGTCATTTTTTTAATGTTTTGATTTTCGGTTTCCCTAATGTCGATTTCCCACTAATAACGAAATATTGTTAAAATTTGGACACTTTAAAAAAAAACGCAAAATAACTCAATTTAATTTAAGAACTCTGATGATGTTCCATTTGCCGGTGAAAATTTTATTCGTTATACTGGAGAAAGTAAAGACTTCGCTCAAGCTCAAGTGTTTGCACTGGACGCAATGGATAAAGGAGTTGACGTTCATTTCCACGCAGAACCCACAAAAGCTGCTGTACTCCGAAAAAGTTACAGAGGCAAAAAGGTACTAATACGGTATAAAGAAGCATTTATTATCTTACTTTTTATAGGAAGAACACTCGCAGTCATTGAAAAACTCAGTTATCGAGAAATATGGTGGAGTTGAACATTTGCAGGCACCACCAAAAGAATTGCTTATAGCGCAAACAGAGCATTATGTTGAATATTCTAGAACTGGTCAAGTTATCAAGGGACAAGAAAAAGCAAAGGTATTTTACTGAAAATTTTATCAATTTCTGATGCAATTTGTTTTTTTCTGGCTATAACTAAATTTGGAAAATTTCGAGAATACAAATTCTGGGATTTTTTTGATTCGACTTTAAAGGTAGTTTTTTTTAAAGGCGGCCA
>SCLH01001962.1:0-10878 GCA_004367855.1 Oikopleura vanhoeffeni | reverse complement strand
CAAGTCTATACGATGAACTTGAGATTGACCTTGAACTTTGACCGGTTATTAGAGGTCAAATATTGGTCGCTTACCCTCAATTAAAAAAACGGGTAGCCGAAAAACGCTAAATTTTCACTTGCCAAAAAATCAGCCTTCTAGCACTTTATACGGCTTCGCCAGAACTGGATGCCGGACTACCTGTAAAATCACGAAAAATTGACCTTAAAATCGATTTTTTTTGAACATTTTTCATAAAAAAAAAATCCTACGTCTTAAAATGACCAGAAAAAAAATCTCTACAAGATAGGTTAAAAACATCGATACACATTTTTGAGTTTTGAAATTTCTTATTTCAAATCGTCACTACTATTGTAGCAAATAAACACTTTGAGCTCTAAATATTGCCCTAAAACGGTTTAATCCCAATTTTTCATCGTTTTTTTTTCGAAAATATTTGTAGAATTTAAAAAAAAATCGGAAATTCAGATGAATTTTTTGAGACCCCAAAATAAAATTTTAAGAAAATGGCTCCAGACCATCTTAATGCTAGACTTTATCATTCATTAAAAGCATAAATATAGAAATTTGCTTGAGAACTGTCGAAGAAGTAGGCTTTTTCGTGAACCTCTCAAATTGGCTGTTTTGACCACTAGAGACATAAATTAAAAAAATAGCTCTAGATTGATTTCCATATTCATATATTCAGCCAGGAATCCTGGCCCAGGATGCCAAATTACCAAAAAATATCATGTACACTTTTTAGTGTTTTCTGGGAGGCCTACTAAATATCATTTTCTGAGCGTAGGTTGAATTATCTGATGATCTGAGTGGTACTTCCGACATCCTTAATAGTTACCCTACATATATATGAAACTGCAATTGAAAACTTCAAAAAAAAAAACGTAATTATCGACGCCCACGAAGTCTTCAAAATCATTTCAACATTAATTATAATATGATACAATCCGACCTACGATCACACAGGGACCTCGTATAAGCCTCCCAAAAAACACTAAAAAGCTTTCTCCTCCTACAATTTTATAATTTTTTTCTATTTTTTTGTGTCAGACTCCAGAGAAGCAATATGAACAATTAACTAGAGTCAGTTTTTCGAAATTTTGTTTTTGACGGAAAAAAATGCAAAAAAAACGAAAAACTAATTTCAACGATAATTGACCGGAAGAAAAATTGTCCGTCAAAAGGTTTATTGTTACTATTGCTCTTCGGGAGTTTAACACAAAAAAATTAGATAAAATTGATGAAAATTGTACGAGGAGAAAGCTTTTTAGTGTTTTTTTGAGGAAGCTTAAATCAAGGTTCCTGGGTGGTCAGTTTATCAAGAAACCACGTCCAAAAACTACTGAAAACAGCGAACACCCACTCCTAATCTGGTTGGTATCCACGGGCACTTACAGTATCTGCCCTAGCGTCACACTTAAAATCCCGATTAGATTTAAATATCCATCAATGAAAAGTTATTTTTAAAAAAGTAAAAAAAAAATGAAAATGCACAAATTTCTATGAAAAAATGGCTCAATTTTTCCCAAATAAAAGCAGAATTAATACACTTCTTTATTATAGTTTTAAGTTTTATATATTAATCAAGTGGACAGTGTGGCACCAATTTTTGAATTGATTAAATTAAATTTTAATAATAATAATTTTGTTCATGAGAACTTCAACATTGAAAATTTTTTGAGAATTCACTTCCCAAAAAAAATATCTGTCCAACGATTACGAAAACCCTTTTATGTTAATGTTTTTGTATGCACCAAAAACACTTTCCTAAAAACTGGATTCTCTCACATTTGTCATTTAGGTTCTAGTTTACGAAATAATTTTCCGGAAGTAAACACTTTCGGCGAAAAATTCTTCAACAATCCAACCCCCGTAATTTCGAACCAATTTCCAAAAAAGATAAATTAGTATTTTTCGAATTTACGACAATACTATTTATAATGTATTGGAAGAACAAACAAGTTCTGTACATTTTTTTGGCACTTTTTCGAAAAGGTTTTTAGGCTAGGCTTTGAAGGCCGATTATATCGGCTCTTATGATTTCGAGGTTAAGGGGGAGGTACTGGATCGCTGGATTGAATTTTTCTCGATTTAAACAATTAGCCAAAGGGGGCTTTTAGGATTAACGAACCAGATTAGGGAGTGGGTGTTCCGCTTGTTTTCAAGTAGTTTTTGGACGTGGTTTCCTTGATTAAACTACCACCAGGAACCTTATTTTAAGCTTCCTCAAAAAAACACTAAAAAGCTTTCTCCTTCGTACAATTTTCATCAATTTTATCTAATTTATTTTTGTGTATAAACTCCCGAAGAGCCAATCAGTACACATAAACCTTTTGACGGGACAATTTTTTCTTCCGGGTCAATTATCGTTGGAAATTAGTTTTCTTCGTTTTTTTTGCATTTTTTTTCAGTCCAAAAACAAATTTCGAAAAATGACCTCTAGTTTACTTGTTCAATATGCTCTTGAGTCTGACACAAAAAATAGAAAAAATTATAAAATTGTAGGAAGGAGAAAGTTTTTTAGTGTTTTTTGGGAGGACTTATACCTTTAACGGTTTGTCCACCAATCGATTCTTCGGCCAAAATCCGACTAGGTAGAATTAAACTTATCATTGTCATACTATCTTTGTGCCAAATTTATAGCGGGTATTTTGATATTTAAGATTTTCTTTGCGAACAAATATATACGTTTTTTCGAAAAAATCTAATTTTATCACGAAAAATGGTAAAATAGGGGGTTTTTAGACCAGCAATTCGCTACAAGCAACTACAAAATTGATTTATTTTTTTTTTTATGCAAGTTCATGCAGAGCTCGCCGGTGATTAATGTTCAGAAACATTGGCTGGGTTTGGCTACTCGAATAAAAATCTTTTGAAATTTTTTTTGTTGCAATTAATTTCCAAGTATATTCGAAAATTTACACTGGAAAAAAAAAATTCAAAAAAAAATTTTATTTGCTGTCCGTTTTCTAGCAATTTAAAAATTTCTGAAAAAAAAAATTTTTGAAATTTTTCCCCAAAATATTTTCGAAAATATTTAACTGGAAAAAAAAAAAAATTTGCTTGAATAATTTTTTGAGACGTTTCAGAAAATTGGAAAAAATTGAAATAAAAATTATTCGATTTTTTCGCAAAATTTTTTTTTTTGCAAAAATTGTTTTTCCATTTCTTTATTAAATTGTCTGAAACTCTGCAAAAAAATTTTCAAGCAAATTTTTTTTTGCCAGTTGTAGAAAAATAACCTCGGAAAAAATATTCCAAAAATTTCTTAAAAAAGTGTAATGATAACACCATTTTATCTGAAATGATGATATCAAAACAACTGGTGATAACTAAGTTCAACATGCGCGGTTATTTGGGTAATAACCTAATTTTGTCGGATCAACGGGCATCCTTTTCTTTACTTTCACGTTCTTTTTCTCGGACAAAATCGAGGTTTGGGGCCAAAAAAACATTCCTTTTCAATTTCAAATTTTTATTTTTTTCACAAAAAACAGTATGATTAATCTTCATTAATAAGTGGCGTTGAACCAAAAACTGGCCGACTTTTCGCATTTTGTTTTAAATTACATGTAAATACTAAACACGAAAAAATCGACTAATATTTATGAATCCGTGACGACCGAAAAATTTTTTCATAATTTGTTATTATTCGCATTATTGCACTTATATTAATCACCCCCAAGAAGTTCTCAAAACACCAATCCACCCATTAATTTCATATAAGTCAAGATATTAATGGTGGACACCATTACTATACCAGGTCCTGTGTGCATCCGATACGGTCGGATTGTACTTTTCATATTATAATTAATGTTGAAATTGATTTTGAAGACTTCGTGGGCGTCGGCATAATTAGCGTTTTTTTTTTTTGAAGTCTTTACATTGCAGTTTTCATATATATGTACGGGTAACCTTTAAGGATTTTCGGACAGTACCACTCAGATCATCAGAATAATTCACCTGACGCTAGAAAAATGATACTTTAGTAGGCCTCCCAGAAAACACTAAAAAGTGTACATAGATATTTTTTTGGTATCTTGGCATTCCTGGCCAGGCATTCCTGGCTGATATCATGGAATATGGAAATCATCTGAGCTATATTTTTTTAATTTCTGTTCTCTAGTGGTCGCAACCAGCCAATTTGAGAGGTTCACGAAAAGCCTTACTTCTTCGCAGTTATCAAGCAATTTTTATCATTTATGCTTCTCTAATGAAATGATAAAGTCTAGCATTTCAGATGGTTCTGGAGCCCATTTTTCTTTAAAAATTTTATCTTTGGTCCTCAACAAAAATTCATCTGATTCCGATTTTTTCTTTAAATTCTACAAATACTTTCAGGAAAAAAAAACGATGAAAAATTGGGCATTAAACCCGGTTTTAGGAGCAATATTTTAGGAGCTCAAAGTGTTTATTGCTCAAATAGTATGACGATTTGAAATAAGGGAAATTTTCAAAACTCAAAAAATGCTGTTATCATGTTTTTAACCCTATCTTCTAGAGATTTATCTTTTCTGCGGTCATTTTAAGAACGCTTATACGGATTCTGTTTTTATGAAAAAATGTCAAAAAAAATCTGATTTTAACTCGTAGACTTTAGACATGAATCTGGTACCAGACTAGATTTTAGCCAACTAGTTCATCACTTTTAAAATCGGCCAATTAGACAAAGTTTTCATTATCACATCTTACATTTTTTCAAATAGCTAAATAATAATTCAGACAATATTGCATTTACAATTAAATAACAAAACTAAAAATTTTAAACCATTCTTATTTTAAAAGGCATTTACTGGAAGATAAGAAACAAAAAACTTTGCGAAATTCACTACTGACTCGACTATCAAAGTGCACATAATGAGACTGAAATTAACCTATTATTTATTATTTGCAATTTACCTTTTTATAAAAACTTCAAATTACATTCTTCTTATGGCAGTGATGTCTAAATAATTAATTTATAGTTTCTGAACTTCCTCGAATGAAAAGCACTCTAACAATTATTCTTCAATAATTATAATAAATGTGAGACGAGACATTGACGAGACATACGTGACGC
This sequence comes from Oikopleura vanhoeffeni, assembly GCA_004367855.1. Lineage (NCBI taxonomy): Eukaryota > Metazoa > Chordata > Appendicularia > Copelata > Oikopleuridae > Oikopleura > Oikopleura vanhoeffeni. The sequence goes on along the minus strand of SCLH01001962.1, from coordinate 5,819 downwards.
CTCGACGTTAGATTCGCACCCTCTCCTAGGATTCAATGTGATCTTAATTTATCGGAAAGTCTTGAATTCCTAGGAAAATGCTCTAGTCTAACCGGAGGCCACTTTTTCACAAATAATACACACAGAAAATCTTGAAATTAAAAAAAAATCTAATCGTATTAAATTGATTAATCAAAAAACCATGTAACGATTAAAGAGCTAACTTTAGCAAGTTCTCTCAACATTACATAAAAACATTGGGGGATGAACTTCAGACGCTTTTAGACTTTCCTTCGCTTACACCTTAATGTCCGAAATAATTCAGGGTGACGAAATAAATTCAAAATTAAGGTTGAATATGTCATAAAATAAATCCTTATTTACTCGAAAAAAATAAGATCACGTGACGTGTTTGGAAAATTATTATGTTCAAACTCTTAAATTGCGGTGTTATTGCCCCAAAAAATTTCGGCGTAATGTTGTCACATCATTTGTTGTACTTTTCACCAAAAACCTTGTTTTTCTCATTCTGAAGGTCACAGTGATCGCTTTTGGACTTTGGTGCTGTAATGGAAAATATCTTAAAATACTTCTAACGGGACCACTTCACTTATTCAGAAAATTTGATTTAAGCAATTTTGAAAAAAAAAACTACTACTTTTTCAACCTTATTCCTTAAAGTATAACGCATCACAGTCGATCATTTGGACGGGCATATAGATGTAATGGGAAAAAAGTTCTTAGATTTTTCTTTCTGATCACGATGAAGTTTAATTTGTGCAATTCTGAAACAAAATTTTTGCAAAAAAAAGTACTGTAAATACGTAAAATTTTCAAAAAAAAACGCACATACGTATTTTGTTTTCAAAGGTTTGATCGATAACTTTATAATTGATTTCTTGTCCATAATGAATTAAGCGTCGATAAAATGCAGAATTAATGAAGATGGGCCGGCCACAATAGTTGGCTCTAAAGTCATCGAGTCTACGAGTTCAAGGTCCCATTCTTTTTACGTGGAACTTATCACACAGGTAGCTCCGGCCATCCCGAGTTCTGGCGAACGCCGTATTATAAGTTGCTAGAGCTTTTTTTGCAAGTGAAACTTTATTCGTTTTTCGGCTACCCATTTTTTTAAATGAGGGTAAGCAGACCATAATATTTGACCTTAATAACCGGTCAAAGTCTTCCAAGTCAATCTTTCAAGTTCACTGCGTATAGACTTGTAAGTCACCGCCTAAAAGAATCGGGAAGGTCGACTTTATCATGAACGATGATTAGCACTTGGGTCATAATGTACCTGAGAAGGTCGCTAGAGTCTCAAAACTGAGAGCAAAAAAGTTTTTGCTCTCTGCGACTTCAGTACCATTATTGACCCATAGTTCCTCAATACGTTCATTAGAAGTCGACCCTTTCGATTCTTCTGGCGGGTACTGACAAGGCTCTATACTTACTGAATTGCGTTACTGCGTGTTAGACCAGTTTTGCTCTCTAGCGACCTCTCAAACATTATTGACCCATAGTTCCTAATACGTTCATTTAGAAGATCACTTTTCCGTTATTTTGGGGTACTTTACAAGTCTTATACGATGAACTTGAACTTGACCTTGAACTTTGACGGTCCATTAGAGATCAATATTGGCTCCCGACCCTCACATTAAAAAACGGGTAGCCGAACAGAGAACTAATTTTCACTGGCCCAAAAATCAGCCTTAGACACTTCATACCGGCTCGACTTCTCGNGTGTATTAATCTGCTTTTATTTGGAAAATTAGCCATTTTTCATAGAAATTTGTGATTTTTTCATTTTTTTTTACTTTTTTAAAAATAACTTTTCATTGATGATATTTAAATCTAATCGGATTTAAGTGTGACGTAGGGCAGATACTTAGGCGTTGGTACCCATAAAAATAAAATTTGTGAGCACGTATCACGTGATATGCTACACATTGGTTTTCCAACTATATTTTCTAGAACTAAAAATCAGAATTCTAGAGTTGGAAATGATTGATGCAAAAATAAAACTTTTCAACTTCCTATTGCAAAAGTAATTGGAGCTTTAACTACTTTGAGCTTTCTGTAAACTACGTTCAAAGTAGAGCCGATATATCGGCTCTCGTGCCTTGGCGGAACTTTTTTTTCTGTGATTCCAGGCCCTGGAATCCAGGGGTTAAGGCACTCATTTTTGACAAAAACTCTATGGGTCCTTTTATTACCCGCTTACTGTATAAAAGCAATTAATAGTTAAAGGGCGTTGTGGGTTCTTATTCTTGAACATTTTGTTAAAACATGAAACATCTGTTGAAAACTTCAAAAGTTATGAAATACTTGTATATGAAAACTTGGAGACCCTTGCAATAGACCTTATTTTTCACCCAGAAGCACTTTAAAATTTATTTTTTTTCTCAAGATTATCAGAGATAATGAAAGCAGACTTTTTAAATTTCTAATCCGCATTTATAAAAAGTTATTCTCTATAAGTGTCGATTAGCAGTTTTAGAATGACTTTTCTTCAAATATGTTGACATTTTTGAGTACATAATATACTGTAGCTTTCGAAGAAATAAATAATATCCATTTTCCAACCAAAGTAAATCGTATTCGAATCCAACTATTGTCGAATCCCACGCCGCCTTATTGGCCGGAGGGTTGATCAGCTGATATAAAGATAAGACAACACTAGTGGGATTCGAACACGCGCAATAGAGATCACCATCATTACCAAGATTTACTTTGGTTGGAAAAATGATATGTGTTTCTTAACTTTTATGAGTCAATATTATCAACTTCAAATGTACAATTTTAATTAGGAAGAAGATCAATTATCAGTCGTCGAGCGGGACCAAAGCGCAACTGAAAAACGCCTTTTTCTAGAAAGAATTTCGAAAGTAAAAAATAGTTTATTATAAGGCCGATTTGTTTTGGTTTTGTATTTTTTCTGCAATAATTGTTGTTTCGAAAAAATACGTTGATATCAGTAGTTTTTGAAATTTGTGAGCTACAGTTTATGTAGATAAAGTGGCTCAAAATGGTTGGAACACCAAGCACTTAGTTGAACTAACTTGATTTTTATTTGTAATTCAATTGAACTTTTTATGAAATCGTCACGACAAAAAATTGAATTCTGAAAATTTCATATTTTGATAACCTAAAAGACAAATTACTTAAATTCTATATGTTTTTTTAATCATGTTTAATCGATGCAAAAATGTTTTGTGATTTTAGCATTTCTTACAATTCGACCATGAGCATATAATCTGATCAGTGTGAAAAATCTATAAAACATTTATTTTGAATATTTCGTAGAACAATTAGCTTAGTTTGACCGGTACCCCTTTTAAATTACATTGAATACTAATTCCTATCGGTTTTAATTTTAACCAATCTAAATCGAGCTGAATCCTCAAATTTTCGAAAAAAATCATATTCGATATCAGCGGAAAATTTCACATATATGATGTCTGATCTGAAATTTTTGGGCACATTAAAATTTTCTTCGGATCACACATCGGCGGGTAAGATAGTAATTCGGCTATACTGTGATTCGGCTATATTAATTAAATATCGAAATTTCTAGAGTTGTATTCATTTTTGGGGAACAAGAGTAGCGGGAATCGCTCAGAATTATTTTTTTACGTATATCCTTTTCCCAACGGAACTCCATCTCAAACCATTTACTATCTCTATANCGCGTGTTCGAATCCCACTGATGTTGTTTAAGTGGTTGTGTAAGTGATTGCTTGAGTGATTACACAACGATCAAATTTAGCGGCCCAATATGAAGCACCCTTGCCTATAATCATACTCAAGACAATCAGTAAGACAACATTAGTGGGATCAGAACACGCGCTATAGAGATAGTAAACGTTTTTGAGATGGAGTTCCGTTGGGAAAAGGATATGTAATAAAAAAAAATTCGTATGTGTAATAAAAAATTATTTCAAAAATCATTATTTTTTATTCAAATCAGAAAAATACCGCAAATTTGGTGAAATTGCATATATCATATATCATATATATGATATATGAGATATTTAATTAATAAATTTATGGTACCAACCAGAATGCCAGAATGTTTTGTTTCGATGATCTTAATANTAATATAGGCGAATCCCAGTATAGCCAAATTACTATCTTACCACATCGGCGACAGTACACATCTATAAAGAACGAAAAACATCAAAACCATACATGTTTGAAATTTCTTAATCAATTTATTTTCAAGTGAATCTGATATTATCCTCTCTGAATTTAAAATGAATACTAATTAAGATCTCTCGACCAAACCCATCGATTCTAAAAATTGAAACGTTACTGACAGCTTTAAAGAAATTAAAAAAATAAAATAAATAATATAAAATAAATAAATAATATAAAATCGCTTTTCATATTCTTAATAAAATGCTCTGCATAAATGCAAACAATCATTATGGCAGCTTGCTGGCAGCCCATCATTTGAATAATCCACTGGGATTAGAATACTGCTAAAGTAAATAAGCTCTATCTCAAACTCTATTTCAGCTTTAATTTACTTACTACGTAGGTATTATATCTATTAGGCTAAAAACTGATATTTTAATTCACATATGTTATGTATTTTGATGGAAAATGAAATAAGTAAAGTACAATAATTGTAATCTTTGACATATTTGACTAAGAGCAGCTCATTAAGGCATTGTTTCTGAAAGGGATTGCTTTTTCACCCTATTTTTTAAGCAAAAGATTGAAAAAACATGGGAAAATCGCCAAAAAGCCATCTCTTTCACAATCCTGGTCGCAAGTATTATACGATAATTGGAATTGATAATTACTTTTGAAATGTGTGTTTTAAAACACAGATGCGTGAGTAAGTAGTTAAAGCACACAATGTTTGCCACACATACAGCTTTAGGCGGCAACTGCTTTTAATGGACAGCCTGACGATACTAAAATGCTGGAATATATTTAAAAAATGTATTGAAAAGTTATTTGTATGATGGTCGTGATACTGGTTGAAAACCCCGGTTTTGACTAAATTCGTATCATTTTATTTAGAGATGAGATGTCAAAATTTTTAGATTTTTTAACGCCCACTATTAATGGTTATTCAAGAAGTAATATGGAATTAGAAATGTAATTTTCGGTCTATTTGCTCAACATCGACAAAAATAACATGTTAAATTGTGTGCAACAGGTTAATATGGCATCCGTTTTGAAATATATTGTTTGGTTTTCTTATGCGAGACGTTCAAAGTTTCGATTGCGTCTGATTCGCCAGATATCTCAATTTTTGATCGAAAATTTTTTTGCTTTTTTCGAAAAATATTCTTTTTTCAATTTTTAATTTGAAATCTTGGCTTCCCAATGCAAGAAAAATTATAGTTTTTGATTCAGTAATTAAAAAATGACAGCATACAATACTTAAGGGGGTAGCAGCGATGTGGAAGACTGGCGTCAATTTGATTTACGAAAATAATTAGTTGGTTTATTTTTTGNGCTTATTATCGTTAGTTGAACCAAAATAAATGTGTATCAGCTCATTAAAATCATTTTTTATCTATTTAAGGAATGATTTGAGTTCAAACTTTTGTTTTATAATTCGTAAAATTTTCGAAAAAATTCAAAGCATTATGAAAATTTTAAGCATTTTTCGTCAAAAAATTTTTCTTATTAATTTTTTCAAATCTGGGAATAAAAACGAAAAAAATAGCCACTATAACTTTTTTCATGCATGTTTACATATTTTCTGACTGCTGTTTGGAAAATCATGAAATGTTTATTTTTCATTTTGTTGTCGACATTTTAGAAATATTATGAAAATTTTCCGCAAATCAAGTCCAAAAATTTTTATTGTTGCTTTTTTG